>JAQJVL010005824.1:0-32664 GCA_035578905.1 Stictocephala bisonia | reverse complement strand
TATTTTATACATTTCAAGATATTGAAGAAATAAGTTTTGGATGACGTCATAATTGCTGGTTTTCCTGGAAATAATACGCGGTATCAAGGTTTTTATACAAGAGGATGTCTTATACAAGTAAGCATCCGTGTCGCGCAGATAAATATTACGTCATAGGGAGGCTTGAGCTGTGATTTTACTTGCTTCACTCTTGTGAACAAAACAAAACGCAGCAATGTAGCTGATATTCGTACTCGAAGACAGTACAGTCTCCGCTGTTTATTTGTTTGACGTAAGTGACTGATTTTAATATTGATATAATTTAGTATTTACAAAGTAAGTATATCTCAGCAACACACGGAAAAAGATAATTTGCTGCTTTAAATAAAATACCGTAAATTAAAATAATTCTAATATAATATTAAGAACAATACAGTAATTGATTTTAGTATGTAGTTTTAATTGCTCAGCACACTGTTGGAGGTTCAGAGTAAGTAATACACTTACTTTGTGGTTGGAGGTCTCCCTCTGACGTCACCACTCGGCTTATATAGACCATATGAGAATAAGACAACCTGTTGTATAGGAACCTTGACGTGGCATCGCCTTTTTAATGTACATAATTGAACAGACCTCACAAATCTCCAGGATTCGACCTTGTTAGTGGAGAGGTTTTAAAGAACTTGCCAAGGAAGGGAGTAATTATGCTCACATACATATTCAACGCAACCATAAGACTAGAAGTTTTTCCTGCCCAACGGAAGGTAGCACAGTTGGTTGTTGTGCCTAAACCAGGAAACCCCTTAACTGAAGTAAGTGCATATAGGCCTATAAGTTTACTACCGATACCGTCTAAGTTGTTTCAAAAATTGCTACTTCAACGTTTACAAACTGCTACCAATTACTTTTGTTTGGTTCTTTAATATCAATTTGGTTTCCAAATAAATCACTATACCACTTGAAAAGGTTCATAGAGTTGTAGAAGTCATTCGAAATTCATTGGAAACAAAAGAATACTGTTCTTCTGCATTTCTAGACGTGTATAAAGCTTTTGAAAAGGTGTGGCACACTGATCTGTTGTACAAATGAAAAAAAATCACTTATGCACACTCATTAAAATCTTTTCTTTCAAAGAGGCAATTTCAAATCAAGCTTCAAAATTTAATTTTAATAAATTTTTAATTTAAATTCAGGTTTGTTATCTATATGTGCTGGCGTTCCTCAAGGTAGTATCCTTGTGCTATTACGTTACATCATTTACAAGGCGGACATTCCAGTAAACGACACCACTACTACCACAGCTACTTTTGCTGATGACACAGCTACTTTATTATCACACAAGGACCCCATAGCTGCATCTCAAAACTTACAAGACAGTCTTAATAATATTAAAAGGGGGCTGCATAAATGGAGGATCAAGGTGAATGAAACCAAATCTCACTTGGTTATTCTTTATTGATTGAACAGGGGGACACTCTCCCCCTATATCAATAAACAACGTCCCTCTACCTCAAGTAGATTCTGTAAAATATTTAGTTATGCATCTGGAGAAGAGATTGACTTAGAGAACACACATATGGAATGAAAGACTGCTACTAAATTTGAAATCCAAAAATTGTCATGGCTTCTGAACTACAAATTAAAACTTAGTGAACCTAACAAAATTCTTCTTTATAAAATCACATTATAAGCTATCTGGACATATGGTTTGCAACTTTGCGGGACGAGTAGTGAATCAAATATTGAAATCATTCAATGTTTTAGTTGAAGACTTTAAGAACAATTAGTGTGGCTTCATGGTTCATTTCAAACAGAACTACACACAAATGACCTTCAGATTTTGACAGTGAAGGAGGAGATTCAAGTAGATTAGTTCAAAACATAAATAAAAGTTAAACAGTCATCAAAATTACCTTGCACTTAATTTCCTTGATACCTATCATGAGTTAATTATGGTATGTCATTCTTCGTGATAGTGGTAATTATAAGCATTAACGTTAAATTGGCACTGTTAATGCTTATAACTGTCGTGAGGTTGAAAGGTTGAATCAAGCATCGGTATTGAGCCTGCCGTACAGATTTTAACTTTGAAACATTCTCATTCAACGAATTTTTTGGTGCACTATTTCTGAATAGTCACCTACTCACGTGCTTGTAAAAATGTCATATTTTGTACTTATATTGTTCCGTTGGATTTAACAGATTATAATATAAAACAGAGTTATAAATAATAATAATAATTGAACAGCTGTTTTTGATTATTTTTGTGCCTAATTTTTTTTATTTACTTGGCGCAAGAATTTTCCTTGTCTCTCGATAGAATACTTTTGTAGAGAGTGTTTGACACACACAGTGAAAGAAAAGTAGTCTTTTTACTAAGTAAACACCTGCGAAAACAAATGTTATAAATAAATAACTTTTAACTGACCATATGGTAGTGGGGCTTAAAATGTTCTAACCAATAACTAACTTTAACATTTATTTGTTTTTATCTAGTTCCTTACAACGTATATTTTACAAATTTTGATAAAACAAAATGTGTATTAGGTTTATATTATTATGTATTTTAATGTACAGTGGTCACTGTGACAGAATTATTCGATGCATAAACAACGATGATTGTAAGTCTGATAAACAACGTAGTATTGAGAGATGCTCAGTGTGTGCTGATGGAGGATCGAATTGTCTGTTCCCGTTTCCATATATGTTCCAAACCAATGACCTTACTTGTGACACATTACTTTATTGCCCTGCTCAGTGCCCTGGTGACAGAAGTTTTTGTAATGAAGGTAGCAATGTATACGTTCCTTATTGTGATTGCCATAACCATGGAAGTAATATGATATATTTTGGCCAACATTGTGAGCATGAAACAGAATACTTATTCATGGCTAGAAACTACGTTAGATGGCTCTTTAAAGGGTTTATAAATGTGACTGATGCCATAGCACTGCAGTTCGAGTTCAAATCGGACCGTAATCGTACATATAAGGATACTCAGTTGATGGATATTTCGTCAAGCGATCGGGATTTATTGACGTACCAGGGAATTGCTATATTGATGCAAGAATGTGTACTGCATTGCGTTTACCAATTAAATTTCCATATAAAATATTCAGACGCTTGGGTAAAACTCAATTCATAACCCTACAAGATACAATTGTAGGGTACTATGTTAACTTCAGCTTCACGGCATTTGACTTAGGTAAAATTATTTACTCAGGACAGTTCCCAATAATTGTATCCTACGAAGGAAAAGACTTGAGGTGTATATCCTCTATCAAGCTTAGAAACTGCGCTCAGTCTCATGAGTCACCAACCATCTTTAACCGACAAACTGTCATAGATTTTGAAAGCGAGATATTTTACGTGACTGATGGAAGATACGTTAGCACATCAGTGGCTAACAAGAGCTGCTCGGACAATAACATATTTACATGGAAGCTGTGGCATTTTACAGGAGACGAGGAAATGCTTCCGCCATTATTCGATAACTACATTACACAAGCGTGGCGCTTTGATCCTTACTCCTTGGATATAGGGGTCTACAAAGTATTTTTCAAAGTGCAACATGTTGAGAGTCTCACCAGTAACTTCGCCTATTGCTACATTGAAGTGAAAGCGCTGCCTCTAATCATTCAGGTGAAAGGGGGTAGTGACAGATTGATCGACAAGAAATCCGGATTGACGCTGTCAGCAGCACGATCGTCAGATCCCAACATGCCTCCTTCAAAACAACATGACCTGCGTGTTCAGTGGAGCTGTGAGAGAATTAGTCCACCAACAGACTTTGACCCAATGTGTAAGTCCGAAACTATGCAAGCAGCTACGCCATATACTATATCCCCTGAACTTTTGACGTATTCTGCTGTATATAACTTCACTTTAAAGTTGTGGTCTGATTTGTATACTGATTGTGACCATTGTGATGTCAATCCAAAAATAGCTTTTATTCGAATACGAGTAGGGAACGAATACTCGAATGAGAGTATTTCCATCCTTTGTGTGGAGAACTGTAATGATAAGGTAAATCCAAATGAACCACTATTTTTAAAAGTTGCTAGTGACAACATGGATGAGGCTGTGATAACTGATTTCGTGTGGACATACTCAAATGCTTCAGTAGTGGAGGAGTCCTTGAATACCATGAAAGGTGAAGGAGTGCCCTCGTTCATGCTTTTATTGAGAGAAGGATCACTGCAGAGTGGAACAGAGTATACAGTCACTGTTGCAGGCCATCCAAAAGGGGTTTACGCAAAGTATTCGTTTGTAACAGATATCTTGTTATACGTTGAGCTTTGCAAGATAGAACCATTAAATGGTACAAGAGGATTCACTGAATTTGATATTATCTGTCCTGGAATAGATGACTACACTCTGCTATTTGAATTCTACGATAAGAGTAAAGAAGATATGACCAGCAACACATATTTTAATGGACGAATGCTTGGGACTACATCCACTGGAAAACTACTAAATGTCCGGTTAACGAGAGGTCATGTCATTATTCATATAACTAATTCACAGGGTGTCTTTAAAGAGCAGGAAATAATAGTACAGCTTTCAGATTGGAATGTTACAAATGATATAATAACTGAACTAAAAAAGAACTTAACAGATGATCTGATTTATTTTGGTGATGAACTCAGAGCAATATGGCTTTCATCTTTAATAACAGATATTTCCCCACCCAAACAGGAAAAGGACTTCAAGTTTTTATTAGGTAATTTATCCAAAATATCTATACATACTTTTGCAGAAATCAAAATGCTTTCTTCAACCTTACATATAGTAATAAGTGCTTTTAGTACGCCTATTCGGGTTCAATTTCCAATTGATTTTTTAGTTACTGTTCTGGATTTTACATATAGACTCACTGATTACTATAGGCAATTTGTATTTAACAGACAATCTAGTCAATATACCCTTTCCAAGGAAATTAAAGAGATAGCTGAAATACTTTTACATTGTTTTTCTGTACAAATAAAATTAAAAGATAACAAATTAGTAGATATCGAACATGATAAAATAACGTTATCAGACAGAGCTATGTTGAAGTATGCGTCTTATATTAGTGAACATATAATTAACAATCTTAAGGATGTTCTTACTTTAATTCATTATCCAGGAAAGCCACCGTTACAAATTTCTACAAAATATGGAGATATGATGATTTCGGTAATGACAAATGATATACATTATCCGATTTCACGTTATTTAAATAAAAATGATGAAATCCCTGTTAGTATTCCTGATAGGTTAATGAATTCACTAACAAAAAACACGTACAAGTGCGTAGATTTATCATTACAGACTGCGTATATACGTGACAATCACTTTATGTGGTTTAAGTCTGATATAAAATCGAATTTGGTGTCTGTTTCGTTGGCAACACGGAATGGTGAAAACTATCTCAAATACATAAGGTCTTTGCAACATCCATTAACTATCCACATGACAATGAATGATAATATAAAAAATATAAGGTTGGAAGGTTGCACTACACAAGCAGATCCTAGTTTGCACCAAGACTATCTTGATATGCAGGTTAAAATACATAGGTTTGATATTAGTCCAAGAAGCCGAATGACTATAATATTTCTTTACCCTCCAACTAATGGCTCCTTGCGTGTTTCTGTAATGGAGGAGTTCAGGCCGGATTTTGATCACATGATTAAACATTCACAGATTATATCAAAAGAAACATACGAATATCCACATCATTATCCTGAACACGATGAACCTAGGTTTTTATATATAGGTATAATACCTGTAAAAGAAGTATCTGTGAATCAGTCTGTACATTACATGTTTGAAGTAATTACTACTATATGTCAATACCAGTTAATAAATTCATGGAAATCCGATGAATGCCTGGTCGAACAAGTTTCTAAAAATAATAATGTAAACTGCCGATGCAAACATTTATCAATATTCGGGATTGCCATCCTAGAACCACCTCAGCAAGTTGACCCATTTGGAGATGCTAAACTGTTCCTTACCGTACTCGATAATCCATTTGTTGCAGCATTTGTTGGTGCATTTATTATTTTCTACGTTTTGCTATGCATATATCTCTGGCAGATGGACAAGAAAGATGAAATTAGAAAGAATGTGATTGTTTTAGAAGATAATTTTCCTTTTGATGAATTCCCTTATTTATTAGCTGTTTTCACGAGTCCGAGATTGAATGCTGGAACAACAGCTAATGTAGGAGTAAAACTGTTTGGGAGTGAAGCGGATAGTCGAGCCCATATACTTACAAGCAATAAACGTAATGTTTTAAAAGCAGGTAGTGATGACTGGTTTCTTATAAAATGTCCAGATTATCTAGGAGAAATCCTACATTTGCATTTGTGGCACGACAATGCCGGTTGGAGTCCAAGCTGGTTTTGTGATAACATATTTGTTTACGACTTGACAACCCAAACAGAGACTAAGTTTGTCGTGGCACAGTGGCTAGCACTATGTTGTATGGAAAAGGAAAAGTTTGTTTGTTATCCAGAAGCAATGCTCCTACCATCTGAAGTCGAAGATATTTCAAGTGTAAAAACAAAGTTTCTGGACAATGTAGTTTTAGGCATTCGTGACAGACATAGTGTTATGTGCGTGCCTTATCGACACCCCCGACGTCAGGTAACTAGAGTTCAACGACTTAGTATTATTGTGCTATATATAATGGTAGCCATGCTGTGTAGTGTAATGTTCAACAAACCTGAAGACGAAAACAAAGAAGGGGTGGATGACTACCATTTTTCATTTGGAATGAAGGAATTTATCATTAGTACACAATGTGTTATTTTATCTACAATACTAACTTCTATCGTGCTACTCTCATTTAAAAGAAGCTACACGTTTAAACGTCATTTTAGACAAAGGTCTACACTATCTAGAAGGTTCGATAAGGAAAAAGACACACTGTGCTCATATGTTATACGGTATATAATATCCTTCTTAAAAAATCCACCTTTGTGTCCCGTACAGTTACCTAACACACCAAAGATCCTAGGATTAAGAATGACCTGGTATGTATTTGCATGGGTTAGCTGTATTTCGATAATGCTGTGTTCTGCTTATCTTGTAATATTGTATGGACTAAAACTAGGCCCCGTAAAGTGCAAAAAGTTTCTGTCCTCAGTTTTGGCTGCAGTTGCAGAGGATGCACTCGTTACAGAACCTGCAAAGATTGTTTTATATGCTATTCTACTCTCGTTCACTTTTCAGTTGATGATTGATGTTAATACTTATCATATAAGTATAAACGATTTGCTATTTCAAAAAGTCTTATCGAAAAACACTGATGTTGACAAAATATTCATGAAAAGAGGACATCGAATGTACGAGCCACTATCAATTGGAACTAGAGAGCGAATTCTACGAGAACAAAAAGTAAGGTCTGAGTGGTGGAAAGTGATTACTTTTGTTTTTGCCATAGCTTTTTTACTTGTCACTTGTAATGTCATTTTCATGCTTTGGTCCTCACATTATTACACAAATAATCACATTCGTAATATGATAGCTGAATCAAAATGTGCTTTGTTGCACTCAATTAGTTTTTATAATGTATCAAATGTAACAACATTCGAAACTTATTTGGAAAATACTTTTGTAAATACTATATACAATTCAAGATGGTATAACAGACAGCTAATCAGTGAAAGCAGTTTTTCAAAACACGAATTCTGGACTTCGGATTTCACAAATATATTAGTCGGACGCCCAAAAATCAGGCAACTTCGTGCAGAGACTTTATCTTGTAATAACACCATTATTCAAAATGTAATGTGCATTCAGGACTGGTCGAAAAGCTCTGAAGATACCAATATTTACTCTCAAGGATGGAGACCAGGGTCTTACTTCGATGTACATAAAACAGATTCTTTTTGGGTATACAAAGAACAATCTCGTTTATTCAAACCCACTTTAGGAAGATTGTATGGTTCTTCTGGAAGGTTATTCCATGATGGAGGCTACTCAGCTACTCTGGGTCCTACAAGATTGGAAGCTGAACAACAATTAGATGAAATGAAGGCATACAGATGGCAAGACGAGAGAACCCGAGTTGTTTTCGTGGAACTTACTACATTCAACGGCAACAACATTCTCTTTAGTCAGACTACTTTGATTGTCGAATACCTGGTGTCTGGTTCTGTTCTTCTACATGTCTGGGTTTCTTCAGTGTGCAGTATCTTTGATGTCAACTTGTGGAATTTTCTTTTCGTTCTTTTTACAGTAGCTTATATCTTGAGAACTATATACCTGATAAGTTATTTTGGGCTTTTAGAATTTCTTATGCACGTTATTGACAATTTATTTCCAATTATTAACGTTGTAATTGGGACTATATCAATTATGCTGTTCTGCGCTCATTTCTATTCAGCATCACAATATACCACTCCACTCATCACATCAGGATTTGATGAACATTTTGATTATGATTCTTTTGTTCGGTACTTTGTGTTACTCCAAATCGCACTGTCATTTTTGATCTGTGTTTCAATTATTTGGGTAATTGGATCTATTATTGGCAAATCAATGATGAGTTTTTTGTACACATTAACCTCTTCAATCATATTTATTTACTGGCTGACTGTTCTCGGTTTCTTAGCATTTTTCGTGTTTGTGCGTTGGTCAGACATTACACTATTAGACACTACATCCTTCAGTCTCAAGGAAATGCTAGTAAATAGGAAATCATTGAATGGTTCTATAATGTCTCAACACATTGAAAATATTTTCGTGAAAACATTGATTTTCTTCCAAATGTTTACTATTTACGTAATCAATACCACATTCTTAGTGATATTAATACATAACACGAGAATTTCTAAATCATATGTAATCAATGTTTCGGAAAGATTTAATTATATAACATTTATTGTATCAAGAATCATTAGCTGGCGGAGAAAGTCTTATTAAGATAGATATTAGATAACTTCAACCTTAATCAATTTTGTTTTCAATTAAATTATGTTTTATTATTTTTCCTTTGTATGATATTGAAACGTGTTAGATTTATTAGTGTATAAACAATGTATAATTTATAATTTATTTTGCATACTTACGTCATATTTTTTGTGTATTGATTTTTAACAACATACTGTAATTAGAATACAAATGATACTAAGTATAGTGTATGTGTTAAAATATTCAAAGAAGTCAATATTAAAAACAGAACTTCTCAACTCCAGATACAATTTTAATAGCTCGATAATTATATTTAGTTGGTTCCATTGATAATTATTACGTTAATTTGTTATTTTATTTTTATTATTTTTTTTAATAATTAAAATTGTAGATACCACGGTAAATAGTTTTAGTTACCGTGGTAGATACATACTCGTGTCATTGTATACATATATAAATATTCAATGATTTACTGTAACATTCGTCATCAAAACAAAGTTGAAATGGAATTAATACACTTTATAATCGAGATTTATGATTAAGTTTCTTCTCTATCAAACTTCCCACAATATTTTAAAATACTATCTTATTAACAGGTATGTTTAAATTTAATTTAATAACGCATATTTAAATAAGTGTTACCAGGTAACTGGCACGAACTTTCTTTTGGCTTTGTTAAATCAGATTGTCAACAACAACAAAAAAACACGTGTTCAATTAATTACATTTCTAAGGAGTGTACATATGAAACACCTATTTTATTTAAATTAACGTATGAAAAAAATAATCTTCAAAAACGCCTGTTCAATTAATCACATAGCCAGACTTTATGTAAACAACCATCAACAACTACTAGACCGTAGACGGCACCGTTTCACTGGGTCCAGATTTCATAAAGTCAAGTAAACAGACTATTTCATAAGGTCAAGTGTTCACAAAGTCCAGTAATGCTAACGAAATGTTAAATAAAAGACTATTTCACAATGTCCAGCATTCACCAAGTCCAGTATTGGTTTTTCCCTATAGCAAATTACGCTCGTAGAACTGAATTTCACAAAGACAAGTGTTCACAATCTCAAGCGTTTAAATGTCTGTTTCACCAGGTCCAGTTGTTTCACAAGGTCTAGTAGTACAGTTCCTGCACGGAGTAGGCTACACCCGCTGGCTTCACTACCCTCCCCGCACTAGTGCATCACTGTATTAAATGAATTCTTAAGTAATTTTATCTTTAACGCTTATTATTGTTAATTCATTACTATTAGTAGTAGTGGGATTTGCCGGTTCTGGGACAAATGAATATTTATGAGTTTGTGGGTGACGTAGGTGGTGACTTCATTGGGTGGGATGACGTGGGTGGTGACGTCAATGTGGTGCATGACGTCACCTTAGTGACGTCACTGGGGTTGGAGTGGGTAAAAGTCATTGGGATTGTTTTTTTAAAAAATCCCTTCTCACACAGAGTTTTCTCTGTGCGAGAAGGTGTTTTTATTTTTAACTTTTATTTATTTCTTATACAACAGTTTCTTATTTACAAATGTAGAACTTAAAACTAAACTGTCCTAGCTCTACGTCGAACCGGTGTGTCTTCCTTTTACACAGCAAGGACAAAAAACAGCCTTTTAATTCACCCATCAGTCTATTTTACAATTATTTTTCACACTCATATGATCCTAAGCTTTCCAACAGATTTTACAATCTGCTGGTTCCTCTGGTTCTCCATTTTCTTTTAAATTAACAATCAGTCTATTGTACATTTATTTTACACACTCATGAAGTCCTAAGATTTTCAAAAGATTCTTAAACTCGTATTCCCATCGTTGGATACTGCTGCAAACGCAGTTATCGGGACCATGCGTTGCATTGGGATTCACCCACATACACTCTATAAAATTTTGACCAAACCTTGTAGTTCTCATCGCTGTACACTTAAACCTTAACTTTTTATCTTCAACAGATTGTGCTATTTCACCCATACGTTAGAGTTTTTCTGCAGACTCTAAAGTCCAGGTTGGTTTAGCAAACCTCAGCTCAAACATAATTGTTAGTAAGTTTGCATTCATTTCACCTGTTTGGTTGTTACCCTTGTGCATGTTGAGCGTAGACTGTGCTAAAATGGACTAACCACCTCTGTTAAGTATATGATAAATGGTGGTGGGGGTAACAGTGGTGTGGTAGTAACCGGTTTCTAATGCATGAGTTAAATCCACACATTTCCAAAGTTAGAGTTCAGCTAGTTGCTGTTATTTCACACTTTTGCTCAAAATTATTTTCTTCAACGTATTTACCCATTTTTAAGTTTTTATACAGACTTTAAAGTTTAAGAAGACTTGACAAACATAAAACAGAGACCTAATACATAAAGCTCAATTTGATTGTGAATAAACCCGCACAGTTCCAAACAGTTAAAATACCATCAAAGATCTAATAATAGCTCCAGCATCTATCTTGATGGTACTGCTAACTTCCATTACTTGTATTAGTAGATTCCACGGCAATTGACCTTTACTAACAGCATGTGAACCTGCCAATACACAGGCATCGGATTGACTGCATGCTGTACACATGTGAACCAGCCAATACAGAGCCATAGGATTGACTGCATGCTGTACACATGTGAACCAGCCAATACAGAGCCATCGGATTGACTGCATGCTGTACACATGTGAACCAGCCAATACAGAGCCATCGGATTAACTGCATGCTGTACGCATGTGAACCAGCCAATACAGAGCCATCGGATTGACTGTATGCTGTACGCATGTGAACCAGCCAATACAGAGCCATCGAATTGACTGCATGCTTTATACATGTGCGATCTATGTTTTGGCACTACGATAAAAAATATTGTAGGTATTTATTAACATATATTTACGTAGTATATATGTAAATATACACATTATATAAGAAACAGTATTACTTAAACGTAAGAATATCTTATTACACATGTCAAAGTCAATCTATAAAAGTAAAGCAAACAATACATTGTGTTAGAATACAAATCTTCTGTTGAAGATATTCTTCAAACTGACAGATTCCTGATGAATGAAGGAATATATTGTAGCACGTTCTCTTTGCTGACTGTTGTGTTTGGAATGTATAACACTGGTAACTGTTCTTTACACTAATATCAATATAGTGCATTAAGTTGTACACATATAAGAATCTCATATATACTATATATATATATATATATATATATATATATATATATATATATATATATTTATTGCATAAATATTTGTTTCACTTAATGACACATATTTCTAATGAAAAAAATTAGAAAAGTGAGAAAAACGTTTCGTGAAATATTAATTAGAATCTGAGTTTTCTCTGTTATTCGAAGTAATTTTTTATTCCATATCTATTAAGACCTGGCCATGATAGTTTTCCTAAATATGACAATAATAAGGGTTCAAAATACATAAAAAGGATTATTATTGAATTCAGAATACTTTAAGAATAACATAGTATGTTTTATGCTTAAAGTACAGACGCACGCACACGCACACGCGCGCGCCCACACACACATCTGGTTACACATAACTTCAAAGTTGTAGCACTCTCGTAGAGTTTGAAGTTTGTCTCGTCAGACAAGTTTATCAACACATCAAAGTAGTTAGCTGAGAGGTAAAAGAACCATCCGGTAACATTGATATCCTAATGCACATGTATGAGTACCCACGGGGTGGGCTAATACCAATGTACGTGTAAAAGTGGATGGGTGGGCCGATACCAATGTACGTGTAAGGGTAGGCCGATACCAACGCACGTGTATGGATGGTTGGGTGGGCTAATACCAATGTACGTGTAAGAGTTGGTGGGTGGGCCGATACCAATGCACGTGTATGGGTGTACCAATGCATGTGTAAGGGTGGAGACTGGTTAGGCAGGTATAATTGTGAGAGGGGTGGAGGCACGACCAATGTCATCTTTGGCCATTGGCCGAAGAAAATCATTATGGCTGACTGTTCCATTTTATTTCGATTTACTTAAAATAGGTTCCAATGTCTTTGGATTCCGTATACTATCATGCTTATTAAAATTATTTCTTCTTTTGTATATTTCTATAGCTTCCCTTACGATTCTCGAGTCGTAATCCGGGTTGTTAGCAAGGGCTTTAGTTTTGTCAAATAAAATTCCATGATTACTTTTTGTGCTATGTTCAGCAACTGCAGACTTTTACGTACGGACCTTATGGACATTTGAACTGGAATATCCTCATTGTAATGTTGGTGGTGTAAAAAGAGTTTTTATGATATAATAAAATTGAAATAACACGAATGTTAATAATGCATCAGTTCTGATTGACTAGTGTTATTTTTATAAACAAAAATATAGTCCACCAGGTATAAATCTAATTACTAGGTGGTTTAATGATAAATTTACTCATTTTTTTCATGCTTGGAGGGCCGGCGGCAGTATTTGTCTTACCGGAGGTATAAGTCTGGTTTATTTTCAGCTGGGTCTGGAGTCCTTCAGGCAGCAACTTATGCCCTTTATTTTTCATTATTTTGTAAAGTATATATTCAAAAATATTAGATCAAGTACTTTAATATATGCTGATGATCTTAACATTTCTAAAAACATTTGGCGTGTGTGTGATTATATAGACACTCAACAGGATTTAGGTTCTAATACACAATCTTATCGAGAAAATCATTAGCTTTAAATATTGGTATATCTTATATTTAGAAAATGCATAGAAATAAATCACCATTTATATTTCCTTATCAAATGTATCATTGTTTGTTACGTGCGGTGAACCAATTTTATGATCTAGAGGTCTTACAATTTATGATTTGAGTTTTTCATAACACATATTTACTGTGGTAAAGAAATCGTACAGTCTGTAAGGTTATATTTCAAGAATTCGAAGAGAATTTTGGCATATTAAAAAACTTAAAATTGTATTCTGATCTTTAGTTTGCTTCATATTGGAGTTACAGTTTTGTCCCCCACAACTGAACTATATTATGACATTATTGAGAGAATTCAGAAGAGATTTTTGCATTTAATTGTTTTTAAAATATTTTGGACAGTTAAATTATTCAATGTGGCACATTATATATAAAACAATTTTATATTTCCTAGATTTTGGGAGGTTATTAAGAGACGAAGATAACACAGATTTGTTTTCTTACATGGAGCCAATGACCTTGAGTACGGTAAAATTGTGATATTAAGGTGTAAAATGGCAAGCTGGCAATGGTAGGACTCAGACCAAGTCCTTTCTAACGTTTATAACTACTTTATTTAATTCAATAGCTGGTGCTGTAGATGTGAACAAGTAGATATAATATGGGCATTTTGCGCCGCCCCATGAGGAGTTTTCGCCCCATGAGCAGGTTGGGGGTGGGGGAAGGTCACGTGACCTTAATCGATTTTTAATGGACTTTGATTTGATTTTTATTGACGTTGATTTGACTTTGATTGACTTTGATTTGATTTTGATTGGGCTTTGATTTGATTTTGATTGATTTTGATTTGATTTTGATTGATTTTGATGGCGGCGGCCACCGGCCGGACCCAAGATGCCAGTAGCCACCTGCCGGATCCAAGCGTTATTGATTGTTTTGGAGAGTGGGGAAGCCACCTGCCGGATCCAAGCGTTATTGATTGTTTCGGAGAATACCCTCGGGGGTTTCCGGAGTTGTCGGGAACCTTCGGCAATCGTCGAGGTCCTGTGTAAGCAGACCGGTCGGCGATCAGTTGTCGACGAGCCTTCGAGCGGCAAGTACTGTTCTATCCTGACTCTCTGATTCCTGCCTGCGCAGAACTTCTCTGTTGGTGAGTATTTAGAAAATATACGGTCGGTGTTAGAGACAGGCCTTGAGTCCTTGTGATTCGGCCAGTTTTAAACACCGATCAGTCCTTTAGCCAACTTTGCAAGGCTAAAGTTTGCTAAAGGACTCGCGGGGGATTCCGTGAGAGTGGTGGGACGCACTCTCGGCCAACTTTGACTTGGCAGCGGATACCCGGGTGGGGCCAGCGTGTGACGCACTGGCTTTTCCTCATAAGGCAACTGCCGTTAGGAGTCGTCACTAGGTTCCCTTAGCTTGCTTTTACACTCCCCAGTGCCATGTTAGAACACCGATGTGTCTAACACTTAGCCACTTTCCGGTCTTGTAAATTTTTCCTCATGATAAATAACAATTTCAATATACAGACATGAACTTTGACGCTTTCGTACAGAATCAGTCATACGTCTGAAACATAACCTCCCTTTTTGAGACTTTATTAATTGTACTCTCTAGGAACATAACCTAACTTATCTTATCTTCACCAAGATATTGAAAAAAATTTACTACAGAGTTTCTAGAATTATACATACCCTAGTAGATAGATATTGTAAGTTTAAGAGAACATAACCTCACTTTTTGAGACTATTAATTGTACTCTCTAGGAACATAACCTAACTTATCTTATCTTCACCAAGATATTGAAAAACATTTTCTACAGAGTTTCTAGAATTATACATACCCGAGTAGATAGATATTGTAAGTTTAAGAGAACATAACCTCACTTTTTGAGACTTTATTAATTGTACTCTCTAGGAACATAACCTCACATTTTAGAACTTAGCAGACCCTAAATGTACTATGTTCAATTCTTTTGTAATTCCTCAAGTAGACAAATTACTAACATAACCTCACTTACGATCTAAAATATAGCAGGATCTTTTGTTATTTTTTGATTAACGTAGTAGCATCTAATAAAATAATATTTTGATTCACGTAGTAGTAATATATATTACGATGGTTTCAGGTCAAACCTCATTCAGTCTCAGACTTTTGAACGAGACACATCTAGCAGCTCCACTATTTACAACGCATCTATTGCAACCGTATAGTAAGTATACATAACCTATAAATTCATTGTACTCTCTAGGAATATTACCTAACTTATCTTACCTTTATCAAGATATTGAAAAACATTTTCTACAGAGTTTCTAGAATTATACATACCCGAGTAGATAGATATTGTAAGTTTAAGAGAACATAACCTCACTTTTTGAGACTTTATTAATTGTACTCTCTAGGAACATAACCTCACATTTTAGAACTTAGCAGACCCTAAATGTACTATGTTCAATTCTTTTGTAATTCCTCAAGTAGACAAATTACTAACATAACCTCACTTACGATCTAAAATATAGTAGGATCTTTGTTATTTTTTGATTAACGTAGTAGCATCTAATGAAACAATATTTTGATTCACGTAGTAGTAATATATATTACGATGGTTTCAGGTCAAACCTTATTCAGTCTTAGACTTTTTAACAAGACACATCTAGCAGCTGCGCTATTTACAACGCATCTATTGCAACCGTATAGTAAGTATACATAACCTATAAATTCATTGTACTCTCTAGGAATATAACCTAACTTATCTTACCTTCACCAAGATATTGAAAAACATTTTCTACAGAGTTTCTAGAATTATACATACCCAAGTAGATAGATATTGAGAGTTTTACGGTATTGTGTTTCATTTGTTGCAGATCAGCCATCCTCACAGGAACCTGCTACCACTCCTTCACTTGACTTCGTCTTCCTACGGCAACCGCACCCATCTAATACATGTAAGCCCTTATACATCATTACTGTAGCAATTCCGTAACCCTAGTACCCCTAAGCAAACTTTAGACTTAGATTACCGTTCTCTTTACGGTATTTGCAAAGATTACCTTAATGATCATGTTACTAATAAAAATTGTCCTTCTGTTTCAGATCATCATGAACCCCAACCAGGCTCCCTGCCCTAGATGTGGCAAGCTCGTATCTCGGAAGAACCTAACTCGCCACCTCAAGAGCTGCACCGGGCCTACAACAACCCAGGAGCCCCAGTGACCTTGCCCTTCCTGCGGGACGATGATTACTCTCTCCCACCGCAGCCGGCACCTCAAGAAGTGCAGCCCCGCTCACCTCAAGAGGAAGGCTGAGAACCCTATCCCATCTATCTCCAAGACCGCTCGCATGGATGATGAGCCCCAACCATCAACCAGCGATTCCATCATCAACAACGTGCGCTCTTCGATCTTGTCAGCATACAACACGGTCAAGGAGACAGTGGGACATCTCATCGGAGGACATAAACAGTTGGAAATTATCGAGATCGAGAAGGCGTTCAAGGGACGAATGAAGACGTACTCAGTCGAGAACCATCCCAACATCAAGGACCCCGTCGGATTTCTGAAGCAAGATCGAGGCATCGTTTGGTACAAGATCGAGGAGCACGTCAAAGAACAAAATATTAAGACTAACCTCGTATTCCTCGTAAAATACAAAAAACCGGTCGGAGATAAGGAAGAGACGAAGAAAATGAACTTCAAGACCAAGAACGCGGTCATCCTACCAGCCACTAACATCGAGGACTATTTGGAGGACGCCGAGGGGAAGCTCTTAAAAGAAATGGATGAATTCTACGCCAAGGGATCCGGGTGGACTCTGGCTTAAATTATCGGCTTGGAGCTAGGAATCAATAGATACGACCCCATCCACGCATCAACCTACAACGAGCTGCCAAAAAAGATCATCGGCAAGAAGGCTGTGCTCAATATCCAAAATACAGATCAGAAATGCTTCGTCTGGTCTGTGTTAGCAGCTCTCCATCCCGTCTCACGGCAAGATCATCCTCACCGCATTTACCACTATCTGCCATTCGAACACCAGCTGAATCAATATCTCCAAGGAATCAAATTCCCCGTCACCCTTGATAAAATCACGCTATTCGACAAGAGGAGCGGACTTTCCATCAATGTCTACGCTTACGACGACAAGTGCATCGTATACCCGCTGCTGGTAACAAATGCAGAGAAACACACCCATATTGACCTCCTATACATGAAAGACGGAGACAATACGCATTATTGTCTCATTAGAGACCTCAGCCGACTCGTTAGGTCCCAGACTACTAATCATCATGGTGGAACCTACATATGTCGTCGCTGCCTGCTACACTTTGGAACGCAAGACCTACTCAACCGTCACACGGAGGACTGCATCGAGCACGAAGCCGTCAAGATTATCATGCCGCCGGAGGGAAGCACTATCAAGTTTGAAGAGGGGCAGAAGAAGATGCGAGTCCCGTTCACAATGTACGCGGACTTTGAGTGCATGCTCACACCCATCGAGGAGAACGAGGATCGACCGATTGGACCGAGGAGATGCTATACCGAGAAGTACCAGAAGCATGAGGCAATCAGCTTCTGCTACTACACCGTGTATACCGATGGAGACTACGCCCACCCCGTCAGCTACTTTGGAGAGGATGCCGCCCAGGTCTTCGTAGAACGTCTACTAGATGAATCGAGGAAGATTCATCAACTCTACTCCACCACTGCAGCCATCCCGATGCAGCTAACTCCGAAAGACGAGCAGGAATTTGTCACGGCTACCAACTGTCACATCTGCGAAAAGCCTTTCACCAACCCAGATGACTACAAGGTTCGTGATCACGATCACCTCACCGGAAAGTTTAGAGGCACCGCCCACAACCTCTGCAACCTGAAGTTTCGGAAACCAAATTTTATACCCATATTTATCCATAACTTGAGTGGGTACGACACCCATCTATTCATCAAAATGTTTGGGTTGAACGACGAGACCATCAGCGTCGTACCTAACAATGAAGAACGCTACATCTCGTACACCGTCGAGATTGAGGGTGGGGTGAAGCTGCGATTCCTCAACTCGTGCCGGTTCATGGCTTCGAGTCTCAATAAATTGGTAAAGAACCTCGCTCCCGAATATTTCAAACACACCTCACAATTCTACTTTGGAGAGCAACTGCAGTTGCTTACAAAAAAAGGGATCTACCCCTACGACTTTATGGACTCCGTAGAAAAGTTCGAGTTGACATCTCTACTAGCAAAAGAAGACTTTTACAACAAGTTAAATATGGCTGGAATCTCCGATCAAGACTAAGAGCATGCGCGGAAGATCTGGACTACATTCAACATCAAAAACATGAAGGAATATACGGAGCTCTACAACAAGACAGATGTGCTTCTATTGGCCGACATAATGGAGAACCTCCGAGACGTGTGCCTCCAGACTTATCAACTAGATCCAGCCTGGTATTTCACCGCACCTGGACTCGCCTGGAGCGCCATGCTCAAGGTCACTAACATTGAGCTGGAGCTGCTCTCAGACTACAACGTGAGTCTGATGATTGGCAGAGGAATTCGAGGAGGAGTTTCCCAAGTCTCATGTCGCTACGCCAAGGCCAACAACCCGTACACCGAGGACTATGATGAGGAGAAACCTACCAGCTACCTCACCTACCTGGACGCCAACAATTTATACGGGTGGGCGATGAGTCAGCACATGCCCTACGGCGGTTTCAAGTGGGTGGAGCCTATGGAGTTCGAGTGGGAGGGTAACGGGTACGGCTACATTAATATCATGGATGTAGCTGACGACAATGACATGGGATACATCTTGGAGGTGGATTTGGAGTACCCCAAAGAGCTCCACGACTCGCATTTCGACCTCCCCCTCGCCCCAGAGCAATGTATACCGCCGGGGGCTAAGGAGAGCAAGCTGCTTCTCACCCTCCACGACAAGGAGAAATACGTAGTACACTACCGCAACTTGAAGCAGTACTTGTCGCTGGAGATGAAGCTGACGAAAGTGCACCGAGTCGTCTGTTTTAACCAAAGCAGATGGCTGAAGACATACATAGACCTGAATACCGATATGAGAACCCAGGCAAAAAACGATTTTGAGAGAGACTTCTTCAAACTGATGAACAATTCGGTGTTTGGGAAGACTATGGAGAACATCCGAAACCGAGTCGACATTCGCCTGGCAACGAAGGAACGACAAGTCCAAAAGTGGCTGGCAAAACCAAACTTCAAAAGCAGAACCATCTTCACCGAGCAGCTAGCAGCAGTTCATATGTCCAAAACCAAACTGTTGTTTAATAAGGCTATCTACGTAGGAATGAGCATCCTTGATATATCCAAAACCCTAATGTTTGACTTCCACTACAACGTCATCAAGAGGAAATATGGAAACAAGGCTGAACTTCAGTACACCGACTCTCTGACATATCTCATAGAGACTGAACACATTTACAAGGATATGAAGCAAATGATAGACTTCTTCGACACAAGCGACTACCCCCAGCCGAATCGATACAACATCCCGAGCGTGAACAAAAAGGTGATTGGTAAGTTTAAGGATGAACTAAATGGTCGAGTGATGTATGAGCATGTTGGGCTCCGCTCGAAGATGTATGCGAGTCGCTCAGAAAAAAAGGACGACAAAGATGACGGGGAAATAAAAAAGAGCAAGGGTGTGAAGATGTGCGTAATAAAAAAAGATATTACCTTCCAAGATTATAAGGATTGTATGAAAGAATTCGCCGAAAAATACAGCACACTGGACATAACACTTGGGGTGAAGCAAGATCACGGTTGTAAAGACTACCGCACTATGAACATGATCCGGAGTTTCAAGCACAATGTATATACCGTGGAGCTCAACAAGATTGCCCTATCTGCTCACGATGATAAGAGATTTTATCCTAGAAGGGGGCGTCAAGACCCTACCCTGGGGACATTATCTAATTGATAAAGAAGCGATGCTAGACCGAGCCGTCTTAGACGCGCTGATGGTGGAGTAAGGAGACGGGTGGGAGCACAAGAGTGCAGGAGGTAGCAAATAGAAGAAGGTCGGCTACCACTTTCCGCAGCGGGGAGGGGCTGCGGAATCCCTTAAAAACCAATAAATATTTTGGTTTACAAAAATCTTAATCAGTTATGAATTGGACACAATTCAATCCAGTTATGAATGTAAGAGAAACCATCGCCAGAGAGCTACACGCTCCAGCCAGAAGAACATTTCCCACCAGACCTGTACTTTTAACAGTACCACACTGTTACAGGTTACTAACATGTCCGTAGAAACCCAATTTACGACATTGGATGGGCTCAACCCGTCCGTAGTGCAATGTAAAAACCTCGTACTGGACGAACCTTCTTCTTAATTACGGTAACTCCTACGCCAGGTAAGTAATGTTAAGTTAGTTTTAAGTAAACTCTTTTACCATCAACATTTAAAAAACAATCTGTAAAATAAATTCTGTTATAATATGGACACTTTTGTGAGTTTACATAACTACAATTTATTAACGGATATCTCCAGCTCTGTGTGAATTTCTATAGAATACCGTACCATCAAGGTGAGGGCGGCCCAAATTCAATTAAAAATCGCCCGACTGTTCTCTAAGGCAGCCGTAAAACGCATAAGACCTGAGGCAGTCCTGCAGCTTGGGGCTGGGCTAATCCCCGTAAGACCTCAAGTCGCAGTCCGGGCCCTCGTAAGGTACGTGTATGATTGAATGTTACACTCTATGACTGGACAGTATCCGTAGGTCCTGTGTGTGAGGGAGAGTAACCTACAAAAAAAAAAAAAAAAAAAAAAAGAAAAAACACAAAAACCTACTGTAAAAAAACAGAATTAAAAAATAATAAAAACAAATTTATAAATAAAATCCCCTTTGTAAGTCTGTACGTCACACTAAAAGACTTCTCTAAGTAAAGTGATGTCTTTACTTACAGAGGGACCCAAAAAATACAAAAAATAAATACAAAAATTATAAAAAAAACAATAACTAAATAATACTGGGAGGTAGCATTTTGTTGGTTGGCTACCACCGTAATGAGCGAGGTTGGGGCTCATTACACTAAAATACCCGTGGGGGATACCAGTCCTCTATCGGGCGCGTCCCATGGGAATTGGGCAATGCCCTTCAGTTTTGCCTTCAGCTTACTTGAGGGTAGTGAGGAATTAAATACTCACCGTGAAAAAAAACTGGTTAAATCAGTTTTTCTAAACATTAAAAAACCTTTAAAATTATCTAATAGACTCTTTATAAACTTAGTTTGTGCTCAAAACAACACACAAAAGACCAAACACAAACTCTACATATAAGACTCTTGGTTGGCCACCCACCTACTCAACATACAACAACTCTGATAGATCATCCACCTAACCATTACATAAAACCTTTGATAGACCACCAACACACATCTACCTACATAAATGCACTCTATTTACAGTCTGGGTTGGGCTAAACCGGATTAACACAACGTGGGTTATTAAAGCCCGGGTTAACCCACGTTGATTTAAAGCCCCCAGAGGGCAGAAAAGTAAGGATAATTCGCCCATATATTATCTACTAACAGGAAAACAGAAAAACAGAAAAAACAGGAAAACAGTAAAACAGGAAAGCAGGAAAACAGAAAAACAGAAAAACAGAAAAACAGAAAAACAGAAAAACAGAAAAACAGAAAAACAGAAAAACAGAAAAACAGAAAAACAGAAAAACAGAAAAACAGAAAAACAGAAAAACAGAAAAACAGAAAAACAGAAAAACAGAAAAACAGAAAAACAGAAAAACAGAAAAACAGAAAAACAGAAAAACAGAAAAACAGAAAAACAGAAAAACAGAAAAACAGAAAAACAGAAAAACAGAAAAACAGAAAAACAGAAAAACAGAAAAACAGAAAAACAGAAAAACAGAAAAACAGAAAAACAGAAAAACAGAAAAACAGAAAAACAGAAAAACAGAAAAACAGAAAAACAGAAAAACAGAAAAACAGAAAAACAGAAAAACAGAAAAACAGAAAAACAGAAAAACAGAAAAACAGAAAAACAGAAAAACAGAAAAACAGAAAAACAGAAAAACAGAAAAACAGAAAAACAGAAAAACAGAAAAACAGAAAAACAGAAAAACAGAAAAACAGAAAAACAGAAAAACAGAAAAACAGAAAAACAGAAAAACAGAAAAACAGAAAAACAGAAAAACAGAAAAACAGAAAAACAGAAAAACAGAAAAACAGAAAAACAGAAAAACAGAAAAACAGAAAAACAGAAAAACAGAAAAACAGAAAAACAGAAAAACAGAAAAACAGAAAAACAGAAAAACAGAAAAACAGAAAAACAGAAAAACAGAAAAACAGAAAAACAAAAAAACAGAAAAACAGAAAAACAGAAAAACAGACAAACAGACAAACAGAAAAACAGAAAAACAGAAAAACAGGAATACAGGAAAACAGAAAAACAGAAAAACAGAAAAACAGAAAAACAGAAAAACAGAAAAACAGAAAAACAGAAAAACAGAAAAACAGAAAAACAGAAAAACAGAAAAACAGAAAAACAGAAAAACAGAAAAACAGAAAAACAGAAAAACAGAAAAACAGAAAAACAGAAAAACAGAAAAACAGAAAAACAGAAAAACAGAAAAACAGAAAAACAGAAAAACAGAAAAACAGAAAAACAGAAAAACAGAAAAACAGAAAAACAGAAAAACAGAAAAACAGAAAAACAGAAAAACAGAAAAACAGAAAAACAGAAAAACAGAAAAACAGAAAAACAGAAAAAAAGAAAAACAGGAAAACAGTAAAACGGAAAAACAAAAAAACAGAAAAACAGGAAAACAGAAAAACAAAAAAATAACCAGAGGGGATTCCTGTTTTTCTGTTTTCCTGTTTTTCAGTTTTTCTGTTTTTTTGTTTTTCCGTTTTCTTGTTTTTCTGTTTTTCAGTTTTTCTGTTTTTCTGTTTTTCTGTTTTTCTGTTTTTCTGTTTTCCTGTTTTCCTGTTTTCTGTTTTTCTGTTTTTCTGTTTTCCTGTTAGTAGATAATATATAGGCGAATCATCCTTACTTTTCTGCCCTCTGGGGGCTTTAAATCAACGTGGGTTAACCCAGGCTTTAATAACCCACGTTGTGTTAACCCGGGTTAGCCCAACCCAGACTGTAAATAGAGTGCATTTATGAAGGTAGGTAGGTAGGTTGTTCATGTGTGTTGGTGTTCTATCAAAGGTTTTATGTAATGGTTAGGTGGATGATCTATCAGAGTTGTTGTATGTTGAGTAATTGGGTGGCCAACCAAGATGTAGAGTTTGTGTTTGGTCTTTTGTGTGTTGTTTTGAGCACAAACTAAGTTTATAAAGAGTCTATTAGATAATTTTAAAGGTTTTTTAATGTTTAGAAAAACGGATTTAACCAGTTTTTTTTTCACGGTGAGTATTTAATTCCTCACTACCCTCAAGTAAGCTGAAGGCAAAACTAAAGGGCATTGCCCAATTCCCATGGGACGCGCCCGATAGAGGACTGGTATCCCCCACGGGTATTTTAGTGTAATGAGCCCCAACCTCGCTCATTACGGTGGTAGCCAACCAACAAAATGCTACCTCCCAGTATTATTTAGTTATTATTTTTTTTATAATTTTTTTGTATTTATTTTTTGTATTTTTTGGGTCCCTCTGTAAGTAAAGACATCACTTTACTTAGAGAAGCCTTTCAATGTGACGTACAGACTTACAAAGGGGATTTTATTTATAAATTTGTTTTTATTATTTTTTAATTCTGTTTTTTACAGTAGGTTTTTGTTTTTTTCCTTTTTTTTTTTTTTTTTTTGTAGGTTACTCTCCCTCACACACAGGACCTACGGATACTGTCCAGTCATAGAGTGTAACATTCAATCATACACGTACCTTACGAGGGCCCGGACTGCGACTTGAGGTCTTACGGGGATTAGCCCAGCCCCAAGCTGCAGGACTGCCTCAGGTCTTATGCGTTTTACGGCTGCCTTAGAGAACAGTCGGGCGATTTTTAATTGAATTTGGGCCGCCCTCACCTTGATGGTACGGTATTCTATAGAAATTCACACAGAGCTGGAGATATCCGTTAATAAATTGTAGTTATGTAAACTCACAAAAGTGTCCATATTATAACAGAATTTATTTTACAGATTGTTTTTTAAATGTTGATGGTAAAAGAGTTTACTTAAAACTAACTTAACATTACTTACCTGGCGTAGGAGTTACCGTAATTAAGAAGAAGGTTCGTCCAGTACGAGGTTTTTACATTGCACTACGGACGGGTTGAGCCCATCCAATGTCGTAAATTGGGTTTCTACGGACATGTTAGTAACCTGTAACAGTGTGGTACTGTTAAAAGTACAGGTCTGGTGGGAAATGTTCTTCTGGCTGGAGCGTGTAGCTCTCTGGCGATGGTTTCTCTTACATTCATAACTGGATTGAATTGTGTCCAATTCATAACTGATTAAGATTTTTGTAAACCAAAATATTTATTGGTTTTTAAGGGATTCCGCAGCCCCTCCCCGCTGCGGAAAGTGGTAGCCGACCTTCTTCTATTTGCTACCTCCTGCACTCTTGTGCTCCCACCCGTCTCCTTACTCCACCATCAGCGCGTCTAAGACGGCTCGGTCTAGCATCGCTTCTTTATCAATTAGATAATGCCCCCAGGGTAGGGTCTTGACGCCCCCTTCCAGGATAAATCTCTTATCATCGTGAGCAGATAGGGCAATCTTGTTGAGCTCCACGGTATATACATTGTGCTTGAAACTCCGGATCATGTTCATAGTGCGGTAGTCTTTACAACCGTGATCTTGCTTCACCCCAAGTGTTATGTCCAGTGTGCTGTATTGTTCGGCGAATTCTTTCATACAATCCTTATAATCTTGGAAGGTAATATCTTTTTTTATTACGCACATCTTCACACCCTTGCTCTTTTTTATTTCCCCGTCATCTTTGTCGTTCTTTTTTTCTGAGCGACTCGCATACATCTTCGAGCGGAGCCCAACATGCTCATACATCACTCGACCATTTAGTTCATCCTTAAACTTACCAATCACCTTTTTGTTCACGCTCGGGATGTTGTATCGATTCGGCTGGGGGTAGTCGCTTGTGTCGAAGAAGTCTATCATTTGCTTCATATCCTTGTAAAAGTGTTCAGTCTCTATGAGATATGTCAGAGAGTTGGTGTCGGTGTACTGAAGTTCAGCCTTTTTTCCATATTTCCTCTTGATGACGTTGTAGTGGAAGTCAAACATTAGGGTTTTGGATATATCAAGGATGCTCATTTCTACGTAGATAGCCTTATTAAACAACAGTTTGGTTTTGGACATATGAACTGCTGCTAGCTGCTCGGTGAAGATGGTTCTGCTTTTGAAGTTTGGTTTTGCCAGCCACTTTTGGACTTGTCGTTCCTTCGTTGCCAGGCGAATGTCGACTCGGTTTCGGATGTTCTCCATAGTCTTCCCAAACACCGAATTGTTCATCAGTTTGAAGAAGTCTCTCTCAAAATCGTTTTTTGCCTGGGTTCTCATATCGGTATTTAGGTCTATGTATGTCTTCAGCCATCTGCTTTGGTTAAAACAGACGACTCGGTGCACTTTCGTCAGCTTCATCTCCAGCGACAAGTACTGCTTCAAGTTGCGGTAGTGTACTACGTATTTCTCCTTGTCGTGGAGGGTGAGAAGCAGCTTGCTCTCCTTAGCCCCCGGCGGTATACATTGCTCTGGGGCGAGGGGGAGGTCGGAATGCGAGTCGTGGAGCTCTTTGGGGTACTCCAAATCCACCTCCAAGATGTATCCCATGTCATTGTCGTCAGCTACATCCATGATATTAATGTAGCCGTACCCGTTACCCTCCCACTCGAACTCCATAGGCTCCACCCACTTGAAACTGCCGTAGGGCATGTGCTGACTCATCACCCACCCGTATAAATTGTTGGCGTCCAGGTAGGTGAGGTAGCTGGTAGGTTTCTCCTCATCATAGTCCTCGGTGTACGGGTTGTTGGCCTTGGCGTAGCGACATGAGACTTGGGAAACTCCTCCTCGAATTCCTCTGCCAATCATCAGACTCACGTTGTAGTCTGAGAGCAGCTCCAGCTCGATGTTAGTGACCTTGAGCATGGCGCTCCAGGCGAGTCCAGGTGCGGTGAAATACCAGGCTGGATCTAGTTGATAAGTCTGGAGGCACACGTCTCGGAAGTTCTCCATTATGTCGGCCAATAGAAGCACATCTGTCTTGTTGTAGAGCTCCGTATATTCCTTCATGTTTTTGATGTTGAATGTAGTCCAGATCTTCCGCGCGTGCTCGTAGTCTTGATCGGAGATTCCAGCCATATTTAACTTGTTGTAAAAGTCTTCTTTTGCTGGTAGAGATGTCAACTAGAACTTTTCTAGGGAGTCCATAAAGTCGTAGGGGTAGATCCCTTTTTTTGTAAGCAACTGCAGTTGCTCTCCAAAGTAGAATTGTGAGGTGTGTTTGAAATGTTCGGGAGCGAGGTTCTTTACCAATTTATTGAGACTCGAAGCCATGAACCGGCACGAATCGAGGAATCGCAGCTTCACCCCACCCTCAATCTCGACGGTGTACGAGATGTAGCGTTCTTCATTGTTAGGTACGACGCTGATGGTCTCGTCGTTCAACCCAAACATTTTGATGAATAAATGGGTGTCGTACCCACTCAAGTTATGGATAAAGATGGGTATAAAATTTGGTTTCCGAAACTTCAGGTTGCAGAGGTTGTGGGTGGTGCCTCTAAACTTTCCGGTGAGGTGATCGTGATCACGAACCTTGTAGTCATCTGGGTTGGTGAAAGGCTTTTCGCAGATGTGACAGTTGGTAGCCGTGACAAATTCCTGCTCGTCTTTCGGAGTTAGCTGCATCGGGATGGCTGCAGTGGTGGAGTAGAGTTGATGAATCTTCCTCGATTCATCTAGTAGACGTTCTACGAAGACCTGGGCGGCATCCTCTCCAAAGTAGCTGACGGGGTGGGCGTAGTCTCCATCGGTATACACGGTGTAGTAGCAGAAGCTGATTGCCTCATGCTTCTGGTACTTCTCGGTATAGCATCTCCTCGGTCCAATCGGTCGATCCTCGTTCTCCTCGATGTGTGTGAGCATGCACTCAAAGTCCACGTACATTGCGAACGGGACTCGCATCTTCTTCTGCCCCTCTTCAAACTTGATAGTGCTTCCCTCCGGTGGCATGATAATCTTGACGGCTTCGTGCTCGATGCAGTCCTCCGTGTGACGGTTGAGTAGGTCTTGCGTTCCAAAGTGTAGCAGGCAGCGACGACATATGTAGGTTCCACCATGATGATTAGTAGTCTGGGACCTAACGAGTCGGCTGAGGTCTTTAATGGGACAATAATGCGTATTGTCTCCGTCTTTCATGTATAGGAGGTCGATATGGGTGTGTTTCTCTGCATTTGTTACCAGCAGCGGGTATACGATGCACTTGTCGTCGTAAGCGTAGACATTGATGGAAAGTCCGCTCCTCTTGTCGAATAGCGTGATTTTATCAAGGGTGACGGGGAATTTGATTCCTTGGAGATATTGATCCAGCTAGTGTTCGAATGGCAGATAGTGGTAAATGCGGTGGGGATGATCTTGCCGTGAGACGGGATGGAGAGCTGCTAACACAGACCAGAGGAAGCATTTCTGATCTGTAACTTGGATATTGAGCACAGCCTTCTTGCCGATGATCTTTTTTGGCAGCTCGATGTAGGTTGATGCATGGATGGGGTCTTATCTATTGATTCCTTGCTCCAAGCCGATAATTTTAGCCAGAGTCCACCCGGATCCCTTGGCGTAGAATTCATCCATTTCTTTTAAGAGCTTCCCCTCGGCGTCCTCCAAATAGTCCTCGATGTTAGTGGCTGGTAGGATGACCGCGTTCTTGGTCTTGAAGTTCATTTTCTTCGTCTCTTCCTTATCCCCGACCGGTTTTTTGTATTTTACGAGGAATACGAGGTTAGTCTTAATATTTTGTTCTTTGACGTGCTCCTCGATCTTGTACCAAACGATGCCTCGATCTTGCTTCAGAAATCCGACGGGGTCCTTGATGTTGGGATGGTTCTCGACTTAGTACGTCTTCATTCGTCCCTTGAACGCCTTCTCGATCTCGATAATTTCCAACTGTTTATGTCCTCCGATGAGATGTCCCACTGTCTCCTTGACCGTGTTATATGCTGACACGATCGAAGAGCGCACGTTGTTGATGATGGAATCGCTGGTTGATGGTTGGGGCTCATCATCCATGCGAGCGGTCTTGGAGATAGATGGGATAGGGTTCTCAGCCTTCCTCTTGAGGTGAGCGGGGCTGCACTTCTTGAGGTGCCGGCTGCGGTGGGAGAGAGTAATCATCGTCCCGCAGGAAGGGCAAGGTCGCTGGGGCTCCTGGGTTGTTGTAGGCCCGGTGCAGCTCTTGAGGTGGCGAGTTATGTTCTTCCGAGATACGAGCTTGCCACATCTAGGGCAGGGAGCCTGGTTGGGGTTCATGATGATCTGAAACAGAAGGACAATTTTTATTAGTAACATGATCATTAAGGTAATCTTTGCAAATACCGTAAAGAGAACGGTAATCTAAGTCTAAAGTTTGCTTAGGGGTACTAGGGTTACGGAATTGCTACAGTAATGATGTATAAGGGCTTACATGTATTAGATGGGTGCGGTTGCCGTAGGAAGACGAAGTCAAGTGAAGGAGTGGTAGCAGGTTCCTGTGAGGATGGCTGATCTGCAACAAATGAAACACAATACCGTAAAACTCTCAATATCTATCTACTTGGGTATGTATAATTCTAGAAACTCTGTAGAAAATGTTTTTCAATATCTTGGTGAAGGTAAGATAAGTTAGGTTATATTCCTAGAGAGTACAATGAATTTATAGGTTATGTATACTTACTATACAGTTGCAATAGATGCGTTGTAAATAGCGTAGCTGCTAGATGTGTCTCGTTCAAAAGTCTGAGACTGAATGAGGTTTGACCTGAAACCATCGTAATATATATTACTTCTACGTGAATCAAAATATTATTTTATTAGATGCTACTACGTTAATCAAAAAATAACAAAAGCTCCTGCTATATTTTAGATCGTAAGTGAGGTTATGTTAGTAATTTGTCTACTTGAGGAATTACAAAAGATTTGAACATAGTACATTTAGGGTCTGCTAAGTTCTAAAATGTGAGGTTATGTTCCTAGAGAGTACAATTAATAAAGTCTCAAAAAGTGAAGTTATGTTCTCTTAAACTTACAATATCTATCTACTCGGGTATATATAATTCTAGAAACTTTGTAGAAAATGTTTTTCAATATCTTGGTGAAGATAAGATAAGTTAGGTTATGTTCCTAGAGAGTACAATTAATAAAGTCTCAAAAAGTGAGGTTATGTTTCAGACGTATGACTGATTCTGTACGAAAGCGTCAAAGTTCATGTCTGTATAATGAAATTGTTATTTATCATGAGGAAAAATTTACAAGACCAGAAAGTGGCTCAGTGTTAGACACATCGGTGTTCTAACACGGCACTGGGGAGTGTAAAAGCAAGCTAAGGGAACCTAGTGACGACTCCTAACGGCAGTTGCCTTATGAGGAAAAGCCAGTGCGTCACACGCTGGCCCCACCCGGGTATCCGCTGCCAAGTCGAAGTTGGCCGAGAGTGCGTCCCACCACTCTCACGGAATCCCCCGCGAGTCCTTTAGCAAACTTTAGCCTTGCAAAGTTGGCTAAAGGACTGATCGGTGTTTAAAACTGGCCGAATCACAAGGACTCAAGGCCTGTCTCTAACACCGACCGTATATTTTCTAAATACTCACCAACAAAGAAGTTCTGCGCAGGCAGGAATCAGAGAGTCAGGAGAACAGTACTTGCCGCTCGAAGGCTCGTCGACAACTGATCGCCGACCGGTCTGCTTACACAGGACCTCGACGATTGCCGAAGGTTCCCGACAACTCCGGAAACCCCCGAGGGTATTCTCCGAAACAATCAATAACGCTTGGATCCAGCAGGTGGCTTCCCCACTCTCCGAAACAATCAATAACGCTTGGATCATGCAGGTGGCTACCGGCATCTTGGGTCCGGCAGGTGGCCGCCGCTATCAAAATCAATCAAAATCAAATCAAAATCAATCAAAATCAAATCAAAGCCCAATCAAAATCAAATCAAAGTCAATCAAAGTCAAATCAACGTCAATCAAAATTAAATCAAAGCCCATTAAAAATTGATTAAGGTCACGTGACCTTCCCCCACCCCCGACCTGCTCATGGGGCGAAAACTCCTCATGGGGCGGCGCAGAATGCCCATATTATATCTACTTGAACATGTAAAGTCTTGATAAGTTGATAGCATAGTTTGAAATATTCGATCACTCAATATACTGAAAAAACTATATACTCACTTCGATACTCGAAACTACTGAAAATATTTAAATTTATTTTCTGGATTATTTTCTTAAATTACACAAGTCTTGTTATTGCCATTGTATTGTATAATAATAAATATTGTTATTATTATACACAAGTACCATGCCATTGTGTCTTTTGGTAATTTTTCACTTCACTCTACCCTGTTAATCCCAAAATGATTGTCTATGTCGAAATGTTGTATTGGTGTACTCTGTAACCCCTGTTGTACAATTATTAACGATGAAATAAGGTAGTATCGAATGAATTATCTAATGGATTCTAAATACAGAACTAAAATACAAGAAAAAACATTGAGACAAATATAATAACTGTAACATGCAATGCTATATTCAAATAGGCAGGGGTATACTGTTGAGGGTAAATTAATGACCCTCTTGAAAGAGTGCATATGAATACATAATTGTTGCTCCTCAGTGAGGGTCCTTATTTAAATAATGTGTTGAAAGACTACAGGTTTTGCAAACTGTTGTAAAAAGAGATCTCCTAAGTGTCAAGAGCACCGTTAAGGATGGTTAATAAGTAAAGTAAACCGCAGTCACATGGTATTTCATAGACTGCAGGCGTAGATAGAGAAGAGAAGTAGAAATACCATGTAACTGCGGTTCAGTTTATATAGGAGAAACGAAGAGACAAGTATCAACAAGACTAAAGGAGCATATAAGACATACTAAGAACAAAGATGTCGATAAGTCAGCAGTAGCATAACATAGTGCCCTTACTAAACATGGAATTTTATTTGACAAGACCAAAGTATTGGCCAAAATTCCGTTTTATTATCCGAGAAGAGTTAGGGAAGCCATTGAAATATACAAAAGAGGGGATAATTTTAACAAAGAAGATAGCATGAAGTTGCCAAGAACATGGGGGCCAGTTCTTAAGAAGTTAAAAATATTATAGCTTACGCGGAAGTGCGTACGTGACCTCAGACTCGGGTCAGTTGGCCTACGTGACACTTGACAGCTGCGCCATCGCTATACTCGTATTAGGCGGAGCGACAGCTGACCTTCAGTATCAGCCTAATCACTGAGGATGCCACATCGTAGCATGGGTGAAACGTCTGAAACTGTATATATTGTAAATAGTCCTTTGACGCGGTTGACACCGGAAGAACTAGTTGTTAATAATGACTCCAGCCACTTAAGCTTACGAAATAGGAGTGGTTAGTATTATTCACTTAAGGTTTATGTTCATTTAATTGTAAAGATATTGTGAATAAAAATAATTATTTCATAAAGGGCTTAAGAAGTCATTTATTATGTATTATGCTACTAGCTTTATTTTAATATGTTTAACTATTTTGATCTATTAAAAAGGCAGGCAAAATTTGGAATACTATCCACATAGGCCTATTAGTTTTTTATGTGTTATATTTTAATATTAATAAACTAATTATATAACTTTTGTTAAAAATATACTAAAGTATTGAAACTCCTTTTTTTTATTTGAAAGTGTTACTGTTAATTTTTAAGTGAACTTCAGCGGTTATTGTGTTTCCAATATTGAATAACTCCACGAAAAATATTAGTAACTACAAACATTTGGCCCAAAACTAAACTACGAAATAGCTAAGTAATAAACACAACAGAATAGAGCAACAAGTTAAAGTGTTTTTTCATAAATCATATTATATGTCATTATTGTATAACAGTCAAAATACGTAGTCTTTAAGTCATGTTTATGATATATAAATTTGAACATAAATTTAATGTAACACTTAAATTTTTTAGTCTTATTACAGTTTGTT
>JAQJVL010005823.1:0-32639 GCA_035578905.1 Stictocephala bisonia | reverse complement strand
AAATGATGTAAATACTGCGTATTGTAAGTTTATTGATATTTTAAGTAATTGTATATTTAGAAGTAGCAAGAAAAATGGTGGTAGTTCTAAATTGTTAAAGGCTAAATTGTTAAGTCCCTTGATAACACCAAACATTTTATATAAATTTGAGACGTAAAAAATTATATAAAATTTCTACAAAAAGACCATATGACAGTTTTTCAAAATTATTTTGCAAAATGTACTAATGAATTAAATAATGTGATCAATTTTACAAAAAAAACTATTATTATTGAACATTATTAGAAAACTGTAAAAGTGATGTATCTGAGCAGTGGAAGGTAATAAATAACTTGACAAGTGGGTTTTCAAAGAAAATAGTTGAGCTAATTGAATTACCAAACGGCGAAGTTATGCGTGAGCCTTCCGTCATTGATAAGATTAACAATCACCTTATCACAATCCAGTCTAGCCTTCCAGATGTTGTACATTCCAATACCCTTCCACCTTTACGTATTTACTATCAACATTCATTCCTTATAACTCCAACAGATTTAAATGAAATTAAGAGTATTGTTAAGCTTTTAAAAAATAAAATATTAACTGGCTCTGACCAAATTAATGCTTACATTTACTGAAAAATATAATTGATGAGATTGCACCAGTTTTAGTTCACTTAATAAACAGTAGTTTTATCAAAGGCATTTTTCCTGAGAGCCTGAAGTTAAGTTCAGTGGTACCATTGATTTTACTATATAAATTATGTATGTACTAATTTATGTAAGTATCCATGTACTATATAAATTTTACTATATCTATGTATAGTAAAATCAATGGTGGTACCTATTTTGAAGGACAATAACTCTATAAACTAGATAACATAATAACTATCAGCGTGTTATCTGTATTCTCTAAGGGGTTTGAAAAAAACAATGATTAAAAGACTCCATAGTTATTTATCTAAGTTAAATTTTCTTAATCCACGTCAATTCGGTTTTATCAAAGGAAAGTCATCTGAGGATGCGTTATTAGAAGTATCAGAAATAATTTATAACAATTTAATTATTCATTAACTTATCATCTGTCATATAGTTCACATTTAATACTAGAATTAACCCTTTATATTATTGAAATCATTATTCATTTTTTATCAAGTAATTAAAGCTTCTTGTCAATATTGCATTGTATAATTATTGTTGTATTTTTAACTATAAATGAATATTCCTTTTTGTTTAAAAGTAAATTGAACTATTTGTCATAAATACCACAATATTAAAATCTGCTTCCGGGTCACGCCGTGGACAGTGAAATGTGTGTGGTAGGCCTACCGAAAGTTTTAATATTCGTTGTTTTCCTTGTGTGTGAAGTGTGTTTGTTAAGTTTTAATTAATTTGTGACGCGTCCCACTTGGACTTATTTGTTTTCTTTAACCTGAAGATGCCGTCCGTATTCACGGCGAAACATGTAGTTGTTATCACCATCACACGCTGTGAACTGTTTGACGGAAGGTAAAGTAAACCTATTTTAGTCTATAGGTCATGTTTCCAAGATGACAAAATCAGGATTTCATTTTTCTGTAACAACTAAAGTGTGACAATATCTGAATTGATTTTGGGCTTGAGTTGGATAAAAAAAACAAACAATAAAATGGAAATATTTTTATTAATATTTATTATTTTGGTGTACGGTACTAGACTAACAATCATCGCATATCCTTTGTTTTTCCTGTAACGTTTTAAGTACAGCTCGCACGTTTTGTTATTGGACCCTCACCTAACTCTCATTAGTGATTTAAATTAAGTGATCACCGTAATACTATATCCTAATTAATCTAATGTGTAGCTATTATAAATAAGTGTAAATAATATAAGTATGTTTGCCATTAATTTAAATGTTACTATTAAATTACAATAATTTTTAAACATGTATAGCCTATATTACTCCCCACAGTTCTAGAGTTGAAGTGTTTGGTTATTAAAAAAAGGTCCCTGTTCTTCTACTTAGGATTAATTTACCTAATTTGAAAGTGTATGCTTATCATTAATACGATATATATAATTGTCTCAATTTGAAACCATACTATTACAGTTCAAAATATGCGCAAAACCCAAATTTACGTATTATTTTTTAACTATATTATTTTTTATTTGTAATAGTTATTTGTTTATATAGTTTTGTTAGTTCTTGGCATTGTTTGTTCTGTTCATTATCAGTTGTGTAAATAAGTCATATTCGAATTGTTATAATTAAAAACACCACAGTGCGGCTATAGTTAATTTTGTTATTATTTAGACTGTGGTTACTTAAAATTAGTTATTTCTTGTGTTATTGCTGGTCACACACGCTACTTGTGAAGTGTTACCAGTGTAATTCCAGAGTGTCTTTTCCAGAGAAATTGAAAATATAAATAAATTGCAGTTTATCCATACTTTCACATCTAGTAAAATAATAGTATGAAAAACAGATGTGTTAACTTTAATTATATTCGCCTTAAACATACGTTTTACAATAGTCTGATTCAATCAATGTTATAAATCGGTATTTTTTAAGGGGGGACATAAACAAAATTTACAATAATTTCACAACCTGATTAAAATAATGAAAATTGAATCTAAATAATCAGTAGTCTAGTTATCGCGATAATATTTCCTAACCAATTGCAATTGACATTGAGATTCTTTTTCTCAAGAAGTAATAATAGAGTCACAACTCTTCATGATTCCGAAAAAAATAAAAACTGACCATTCACCAAACAATGAAATATTTTACAAACAATCATGCAATTACTTGGAACCAAATAATATGTTAATGTTAGAGACAGTAATAATAAAACATATGTATATAATAAAATTAAAAATAATGCTATTTTAAATTAAATGCCTATACACAGATTGTCTGAATCAGGCCATAAGATGAAAGCTATTTTTATCTTGTATAGAAGTAAATTAGTGGTTTTGTTATGATTTGTTCTAACCCTATCATGCAATTTGAATCTCATTTGGGTTTTATATTTTGCCCAGTATTATTCTATATAAATATCATAGGCCTATTTCAATATTTATTTTGTCAAAGAAATAAATAATGTCACATTTTTTAATATTTCACTATAGGCTATTATATATTCCTGAAATATTTGCAGATTAATTTCATAATTGAAAGGAGAGTCATTGATTGGATTTGAAAACAATTTATTTTTTAATCAATTACCGCATATGAAAAAACTAATGATTGAGTACAACGGTCGATTTAATCACCTAATCGATGGTTAAAATGCAATAAATAAAGATTTTTCAGATGGGCTATATAATATGAAAATGTTTACTTAAATCAGCAGTAATTATCGCCAGCATTGCCGATAAGTTAGCGGTCTATTCAAGTGTGTCTATTTACAAATACACGGTGTGTTAATCATATAAATCAATATGGCGTTTTAATTTATTCAGTTATAGATATTTCTTTATTCAATATGAATGTCACACTGAGTTTTACTGTATCAACAATAGTATCAACACAGTATTCTTTATTATTCGAAAGAGATGCAAGCAAATATAAAACAGAGAACCCGGATAAATGTTGGCCATATGGAATAACGTAAACAATTATCTAAGCAGGACGTTGTTTGTGTGTGGGACCTGAGGAAGGAGAAGGCTGTCTGGAGAATGGGAGAGTGGGTTAAGAGGAGGGAAGTGAGAGAGAGAGAGACGGAAGAGCGTGCGAGAGAGGAAATAGGGCTATGCGCAGTGCAGCGTGGGGCCTCAAAACAGTTTTGGGGCCTCGCCACAACTCTCCCATATGGATGGAGTATCTCTTTATATAGTAAAATCAATGGTATAACATTTTAGTGTAGCAGTGTACTTTTGAGATGTTATTTTATATGTGGCTTGTTTTTAAACATATATACAAACACAAATACAGGTTAGTCTATTATTCGCAAATTATGTGACATATGCTATTTCTGTTAAGATCAATTAAATAAAGTTATTTTATTTGTAAAGTTCAAAATGGAGACATTTCAGAGGAACATTTATCATTTCATGAAATTTTATAGAAAGATGAAGAATAAAACAATTATATTTTACAGTTTATTATTAACAAAAAAAATAATTATAATATCCTTAAAAATACGGTCAGTTTCTAGTAAAAAGTCTTTAATTTCAATTTGAACTGTTCGCACTTTTATCTTCTAGACTTTGATGACTAAGCTTCATTTTCTTTTTGGATTGTATATCAGCCAGAGTTTGTTCAATCGATCTGTGGTCTTTCTTATTTTCACTTGGCACTGAAACATAGATCAAGAATTTTAAAACGAATGGTTGATTAGACCGGATTATATGACAATAGCCATTGTAATATTGATAAAGTCAGCAATAGATGTTAAAACTGGAAGTAAATATATACAGCATAGTTAAAAAGATTATAACAAATTTCAAAATACTTTACAATTTTAACACTTTCAGTGCTAAAGTCGTATTTTTGTTTTCACCATGTGTGACTTGCATATATAAATTTAAAACTTATCCAAATGGCTGAAATTGTTTTTCAAAACTTATTTTTTTGATTTTGTAGTGACAATATATTACTGTCAGAAGAAGTATGCATATGTGGAAAGCTGAAAATAATTAATTTTTATGTATGGCCGTCTAGTCGACCGTCAGCCTCTGCGAATGACTTTGTCAAAAATTGAATGTCAAAGATTTTTTACACCATACATGTACCCAAGCTAATCTGTAATAAACTAGTTTGTCATATATGGAATTACGTAAAACACATGACACAACTATTATTAGGCCCATTTCAATTACTTGGCGCAATAATCCAGAAGGCCATTGGTATTGAAGGCTATTGGTGTGGATCATCCTACACCAATGCTCTTTGAAGAGGAATATCTATCCAACAAATTTCTTCTTCAGTTCATTGACCCCTTAACGGATTTTTAAAACTTATTTTAAAACTATGTAAATAAGAAAAACTTACATACAAAAAGCTACATTCTATGTAGCTTAGTTAGTTTTATTCTAACTAAAATAAAATAAAAAACCAGCAACCACACTAACACAAAATAAAAGAATAGTAATTATATATAATAAACTAACTCAATATATACAAGCACAATAATTACAGTTTACTAATATAAACAATACGATGTAAATAAACACGAACTGTTTGCCGGGTTGCGTGAGCTACAAAAGGACGTGGGAATATAAATCAAATAAAACAGCTGTCATCAATTACAAGAAATATTCAGAGTGGGACTAAAGTGAATGCAAACACCATCTAGCGGCAAAACAGCAAACTACATCGAGTTAACTCAACAGACATTGAAATAAATTGGGACAGAAGCGTGTGTCAAGTTAACTCGTCAGCAGCCATTATTTAGCGCGGAGCTGCCGTCGAGTGAACTCGACAAAAGCCGGTAAGGGGTTAAATGACTTTTCAAGTTTTCCCATAATCTTGAACTGTTTTTTATCAAATCAGTAAGTTTATACTGTTACAACATAATATTGGTTAACAATATTTTTACAAATAGCATTAATGAACTTCAGTGTTTTAATTTCCCAATAAGAAGACTGGTTAAAACCCTTTATCCAATTTAAATAAAATCCCTAAATTTTCTAATCAAGAGTTGAAAGAACATTATAAATTCACTTAGCACACAATTATATGCCTCGTGTGTACCCGGGCATGGGCTATTCACACATGAACATGAAAAATACTAAAATTCTAAGGGGAGTAGTAAGACTGCTGAGCTGAGGATTTATAAATATTTACCAAAGCCATACTGTTTGTTGGTTTCAGTTTTCTTTGCTGCTTCAAGGGCAGCATCTAAACCAATCAAATGCTGGTATTTTTCCTTATAATTAGAGTTGGGAGCAAATTTTTCAGGTTTTCTTAAGGCATCTTCTGCTTCCTGTTGGATTTCCAGTTCACGCTAAAATATAATGAAACTGTTAGTAAGAATAGTATATTTCCAATTTTTTTACATTAATTGTGGCCTTGCTAAGTGTCAGCAAGTGTCACTTGTCAGCAAGGACCAAAATATAACAGCAAATTTAACAAATAATAAAGGTATGTTTAGATAGAATAAAATCTTAAAATTTAAACTATAATAGAACTAATTACTTACAATTATATTATTGTATATAGACATTATAATTTTGTGGCTAGGTGGTGGGCTGAAACTAACTTGATTTTGGTGTGGCCCTCTTCTACTATCGGAAATGCATTTGTATTTTGATGGGGTGAGGTGTTGTTAGAACTGGAATGTTCATTTCCCTTTGCCCTTTGTTGCATTTATCCTATCACTCAATAGAAACTCTAACCTGTGTGTTGAATTATTTACAACAAACCAAGATTCAACCCTTTCGATGCCGGGCATTTTTTCCCTTGGTATGCGAGAAATGCCGGGGGTATTTTTAGTGAATATGCATAGTTTACGTTATTTTGTTCTAACTTTGTTATTTTTCAATATATTTTCATAATTATCTTTTGGTTTTTCTTGTTTTGAAATGCTCTTTTTACTACTTATATATTTTCTTAAATAAAATATTGGTTTTAATTTGTAAAATCAACTTTTTTAAAAAATTAAAAATTTTTTTTTTATTTTTCAATTTAGAAACTTTTTAGACCATACAAAAAAAATACTAGGGCTATAAAAGTGACTTTATTTGAAAGAACATTTAATTACTAACATGCATACCAAATTTCAAAGTCTTACCTAGAAAATCCCAGGATTTATCGTAATTTTTTTCGACAGTACAAAATCAGATATTTGTAACATTTGAGCGATAATTTCAAGAGTGACAAATATATTTCAACAAACGCATATTTAAAAGATGTTTAAAACACTTTTTCTGAGTACTATAATCAATTATCAACAGATTGGTACCGTATATATGGCATATTAACGAAAATGCCTTATCGAAAAAAAAAAATTACGAGCGGTCCGATATATCGGACCGCGGCATTTTTAGCGTAACTACCGCGGTCCGATATATCGGACAGCGGCATCGAAAGGGTTAACTAAAACAATTTACATTTGATTTAAAACTCAGTATTTAATGTTGTACCCTATTCATGTGTGTTTTAAGTGTTAATTTGTGTGCTTGTTTAATATTTTACTAACACAGTTGATACTATGTTTTTTTTGTCAGGCCAGGCTATTTTTGTTTGTCTCAATGATGAATGTGCATTGGAAAAATATATGAAGTGGGAATTAATTTCTGTGCTGAGTTTAATCTATCTATGTATTTCATTGTCAACACTATAATTAACATAACTAATTGCTTTCTTAGTTACATGTTTCAATCACTAACCTGATGTGAAAACGTAATTACACAAGTTAGCATAGTTATGGGCTTCTATTTCATGGATACTTAATTTAAATAGGCCATCGCACAAAGCAAGTACATTACTAAACAACATAAATAATATTATGTATTCTAAAATTATACATTACAATCAGCTCTGAGATATATAATTATCTATGACTAGGCCAGTAATGTGCTTGTATACACTAACTTAAGATATACTAGTAGGTCTATTTATGACTATATAACTATAGTAGGCTACATTGGATTACTTATTTAATCCAATAGGCTATATGAACTAAAAACATTATAGTCTAATCTTATTTTAATTCTTACTTATAGTCCTTAACTGCTCAGAGATAATATATATAAAACAAAAATGCATCTTACTGCACAACTACTAATGCCTATCCTACAACATACCAAAATGAGACTAATACAAGTTTGTGAAATAAATAGTATACATAGTAAACAAAAACGTTCCGATATGACTAACAAGTTGATTTTAATATATGAATTGAAAAAGAACATGAAATAAAAATGGCAACTTTAATAGAATGGCAAAGTTAGGACTATAAAGTCCTCTCTTCCATTTAATCCCTCCATAAGATATATATCATGGATCGGCTCATGGATATCGATCATAATCTCAGTGATAAGGATTTGCTATATGAATGGAAAAAGAGTAGCAGTTCACATTTTTTCATTTAACATGCGAGCAACATTTCAAATTAGAGAATTGGAAATAAGACCTTGCAAAAAGGTTTGGGGAAAGATTAAATGTAACAAATACCATTGATAGTGCAAAACTAAAGAAACCCTGCTCTTCTCAATAGAATTATTTAATAAAGAACTGTCAGTGGCCTTTACCGGAGCGTTCCGAAGTCAGTTGTTTAGGACCCAGAATTGACAAATTAAAAATACAAAAAGATGTATTTTACACAAAATAATTACTTTAACTATTGTGTCCCAGATTGAAAAATGTTAATATCAACAAAAATCTTTACAATAATTAATAAACAAAAAACAATCAATTTCTATAAAAATGTGATGTTGTATGTCATCTTAACTTTCTATATACTCTCCAAGTGTCAAAGCCTCTACATCAACCAGAAATGTCATCTCTTTTTAAAGGGTGGAGTATTACAACCTACAACTATTACGTAACCATCTTATAATTATTTTTGAAAGTTCTTTGCAACATACAAACACTTTACGGAATGTTTTATTTACTACTATGAGAAAAAAACAAATATACTAAACATAAATAATAGATTTACTTTTCTAACTAATTCTTTGGCTTTGGCTTCGTTCCACTCTTCCCCATTGCGTAGTGTTGCTATTTCGTCTTCTGAAGGAGGATGTTCTTTTTTGAAGAGCATTATATAACGATCAACTCCTTCAATTCCAAACGACTGAGCTGTCAGACCAGCGACCTCCGCGATATCATGTCTAGAAAAGAGTAATAACATTTTATGTTTAGTCAAGAATTTAAAAATTAAGAGGATTCTTTAAAATATTTCCTCCTACCTTCTTTATAGCTTATTTTTTATGTTATTGGTTTAATAAAATTAATTCTTTAGGACATTCAAGTGCAAATTGTATTTATTCGGAAAAATATGAATATAATATAGGCTAACAGTTGGTTGTAGTGACAAATAAAAAAAAAACAACCTAATACTACTAACTAAATACTCCAAAATGATAGCCATACTGACAAAACAACATTTAAATTTGTAATATAATTAATAGCACAAAACTGCTGATTCCAATGCCACCAGCACAAAGAGGTAAAAAAATACTGTCTCTTGTATGGATCGCATTATTTTGTTAACAAGATAATTTATCAGTCATTTAAAGAGAAATATTGACGTGTGCTTAATTCTATATCTTTTGGCACTTATTACATATTACAATTCAATACTTGAGTAAAGAATGAATGTATGCATAGTATGCAATTTTTAATGTTTCTAGAGAAACATAATTTTTCAAAATGCTGAAAGCAAATCTGACAGAAGTCCCCTTACCAGAATCTGAATGTGTTGTTTTCAGTTAAGTTTTTGTCCACATGATTCCAAGGGATTTATGAGAATCAGTATGATTAAGAATAGCAACATTTTGATGATTACTCGAGTTGTTACATGTTTGAAAATGCATTATTTTAGTCTTTGATTCATTTGATAGAAGTTCAATAAATACTACTAAGACATCAACTAAAGAAATGTGGGCGAATATCTATAGAAAGAGGTGAATGATTATGATGAGTTTTTGAGCAAGTGTAGTCACTGTTACTAACTAAGGTCTACTGTTCTTTAGAAAGAACCAACAAGGGGAATTAAAATCCTGCTACTGAATTATCACACACAAAAAGGGGATCACAGGAATATATTTCAAATTTTAAAGTAAATAATCAAGCACGGACCAAGTAACAATAAATAAAATGGCCACCTTTTGTTAATTTTATGACCCAAAAGTTGCATTAATTCTCACTAATTTCTAATAAATAATTAAGTTATACACAAACCAATTTTTTATTTGCATGCTAAACTTCAATCATGTTATAAACGAACAAAAATAATTGACCACTTCAAAGTTATAAACAAAACTGCCATACATACATGATGTGTTTAGTTTTCCCCCCACTAAAAACATTCTGTAAAATTACATTTGTATAATTTGCTCACAAGACATTTGTTGAATTAAGATTATATTTAACTCTCCAAATATTGTGGAAATTCACATTATCATACCCTACTCAATATTTAATTCAATTATTTTTAAAATACTGTACATACATAAACACATTCACAAATAAATACTTTTTATATCACAGTTAAATAAATAGGTTAAAAATAGGGTAACCTATCTAACAGTTTTGAACTCTACCCTTAACCTTGTTGTCACTTTCTGTTGTTTTTAACAATGATAGTGACCCTTGGTATTGATACGTGTATGTTCACTTGTGGTGACTTTTGATGTTGCTTTTAAGCCGTTCGTCCTCATGTTAAGTGTTAGAAAGGGCTGCTGAAGTCTGCCCTAACTTTGCTAAGTAAAATAAGACAACCTTTAACTTTATGACTAATGTTTTTGATGAGGTGGCCTTAAATCACTTCATATTGATGGGGGGAGGAGTCATGTAAAGTTTCAACTCATGGCCTGACTTATTTGGGGGCCATGTACTTCATGCATGTTTGGGTGGGTAGGCAAGTACTCATCATCATGCAAGGTTGGTTTGATGAAATGGCCTTCAAAAATTTGATTGTTTTGATTGGGCTGTAGAGTCCAAATTTTAGGTGTGTGTGATGGTCTTCACCGTTTTATGTGTTTTGGTTAGTAGTCAACTTTGTAAGCGTTAGGGTGGATGGGACGGGTAACCAATAAACTTATAAATTAAATATAAAAATTGGTATTACTAACCAAAATTTTCTATGGTTTAACTTTTTTCAGTGCTGACTTCCAGGTTTAAATATTTTTGAATTAGAGTTCAAAAATACTTAATTTTTTTTACATATTTAAAAAATATATCAAAATATAATTAAAAAATATGATTTGAATTGATTATTGTTTATTAGTTTTTGGGTAACATTATATCTATGGTACAACTAATATAACCTGTGCTATGTTATTTAACAATCTTGAAATCCTTTTTAGATATTACTTTTATTTTAAACTAGCTGAACCCGGCGGACGTTGTCTCGCCTTTCATTTTTCATTGACATACCAAAATAAAGCAATAAAAAGAATTATAGAAAAAAACCATTATTTATTAAATGAGTGCAAGAGGGTAAACAATATTTTTGGTCTTCTTATTTGGTGTATAAATGTAAAGGTTTTTTTGTAGTGTGTGCTACACTCTCAAGGTGAAATGTAGAACTACAATAAATCAAAACATATACAGTACTGTTGTTGTGAGAACTTCAATCTGCTTATGGCATGTGAAACTACATTAAACCACACAGTCATATGTTTTTTGTAAACAATTCAGATTCTCCATTTGAATAACATGGGATCTTTAGGAGCCCGTGGGGCGGGACCCTGTGGACGGATCTGCATCAAACTTCACAGAAACCATCTCGGAAGTATACAGGACAACATCCTAAAGTTTCATGGCGATCGGTTGGATGGTTTGGCAGCGCATAAACTTCAAATATATATATATATATATATATACAAACATCCTCTTTTATAAATATAGATAATGATTCATAAGAACTTCTAAAATTGGTAGGCATTTGTCATTATTTATGGATTGTTATATTGCTTAAATCTGAGTATGACCAACTTACATGATTCCCCGATAAACTTGATCCATAGGTGAAAACTTCAAACGTGTTTCTGAATCATTCTGTACGAATGCATTTATTTTATTTTCTACCTACAAATAAGAAATATGTCATATTTCAAGAAGTAAGATTATCTTATTAGTATGATACACACATTGAACATAAATATAAAACATAATTTACTATTCTTATTAATTCTTGTGTACATAACATAACCCTATGGGAAAACGGTGGTCAGCAGGGGAGGGGTAGTAGTGGGTGAATAAACAGCAATAAAACTTTGACTCTGTGCTAAATGTAAAATGGCAGGCTTACAGTGACATAAAGCTGAAAAGTTAAATTCTGTACAAGCTATTTAGAGTGAACCAATAGTCTCAAGAGAGACGTCAACAAACATAACACTCTAATAACAGTATGGAGAGAGATGGCAGTATGTAAATAAACAGCAATTAAACTGTGGCGCTATGCTAAAGGTAAAATGTCTGGTGGTGACTTACAGTGACATAGAATGGCAACATTACATTTTACACTAGACAAGCTATTTTGAATGAATCAAAACATTCCTGAGAGAGACGTGAACTTACATAACCCTCTTTCTTTTTCTTATATTTGGGAACATGATGGTCAGTAAGGAGAGTGGTTTCAGTAGTTGAATAAAACTGTTGTGCTGTGCTAAAGGTTAAATTTCTGGCAGTGACAATGTAACATTCTAATTAGACAAGCTCTTTGGACTGAACTAAAACAGTCATGAATACTAATACGAGGGTTGTCTGTATATTAAGGTCTCCAACCCACTCCTGATATATGGAGCGAGCCAGTGTAAATCTGACACCAGTGCCAAGAACCTCGCTTCCTCCACCATATTCTGGCCGGTCACCATTTTCCTATGACACACAATCTTGTCTTGGCAGCTGTTAGAAATGGAACGGAGAATTGACGCTACTGCCAAGTTGAATTGCGGTCTGTTATTAGATTTCTGTAGTTTAAGGGGACAACCCCTATTGAAATCCATCACCAGTTGACCGAAGTGTATGGACATTAAAAATATGCTCAAGTGGTGTAGGGAGTTTGCAGAAGGCTGTACAAACGTTAACGATGAGATCGGGCACGGCTGTCCTTCAGTTATAGAAGATATGGTGATGAAAGTTGAGGAACTTTTGCTTGCCTATCAGTGTATTACTGTGCAAGAGATTGCTAAAAAACCTGCCTAGGGAGAGGGGGTTTTGACAGGTATTTTGAAGAATCACAAGGAGTGTGCCAGATGGATGCTGTGGATGCTTACCAATGAACACAAAAGGAAGCGTATCAAAAGTGCTGGTGAGTTTCTGTGACGGATGATGAATTTTAAAATTTTATTGTTACCGGGGATGAGACATGGGTCCACTACTTCATGCCAGAGACTAAAGAACAAAGTGGCATTCCAGTTCTCTAAGCGTCATAAAGTTCAAGCAAACGCCGTCCGCTGGAAAGTCGATGGCTTCTGTATTCTGGGTCAGAAAATGTGGTCTGCTGGTTGAATTCCTAGAAATAGGTACAATAATTAATGCAGAAAGGTACTGTGAGACACTAACAAAGCTACGCCGAGCTATACGAAACAAAAAGAGAGGTTGGCTGACAAAGTGCATTTATTTACACCATGATAACGCTCACCCTCACTCTGCCCACACTACAATGGACCTCATCACCAAATTTGGGTGGAAAATCACTGATCATCCTCTATAAAGCCCTAACTTGGCCACCAGTGACTACTATTTGTTCCCCCAATTCGAAACAACATTTGAGGGGAATAAGATTCTCAAATGAAAGAGCTGAAGGCAGATGTTAATTCATTATGCGCGTGTCAGCAGGAGAGTGGTATGATGCAGGTATGAAAAAGCTTCCAGAGCGACTTCAAAAATGTGTTAATCATGATTATGACTACATTGAAAAATAAAAAAGTTTCAAAATTTGCACATTGGATTTTTAATAAATAGATGTTTACTATGTAAAAAAGCCTTAGAGACCTTAATTTACGAACATGGACACAAAAACATACGGTATATGTTTCTGTAAATATGGTCTTTTAGTATGCATGTTGTAATAAAATAAAATGGTTTACCTGTTCCCGAAATGCTTTCAATTTTTCTTTTTCAGCCTTCTGTTTCAGCAGCATTTCATCTTTCCTTTCTGGAAACAATTAACAATTTACATATACATGGTATGTATATCCCTGTAAGTAAAAATAACTTACCATATCTAATATTGTACTGTGTAGTTTAACATTTGTTAAAATCTTAAGCAATTAGTTCATACTTTACAAAGGATGAGATTTAAATATGGATGATTGTAAAATATGACGTTTTATTTTTATCATTATGAATCCTTTTGGTGGATCGAAATGACTCATCATAACATATATACAATGACCACATGATGTTAAGTTAAATAAAAATGTGTTTCTTTCTTTTACACTTCAACACAGTTCAATATTTGATCAAAAAGATAATTTATTGAGACTAAATTGTGGATAAGGTGTATCATTTTAAAATATATTTTACTGTAATATTGGTACAGTACATAAAATATTCAGATCCTTTCGATTACATGTAAGTAATCTTGGAAAGACTTCTGTGGAGATAAAATATACAACATAAATTTGTTAGGTCTCACATTGGATTATTAAGCATAACAAATCTACCCTTAAGTTACCTAACCTATGTTACCTAATGAAACATAACATAAATAAATACGGTAAATTATTGCTATTGGTGTCCACTACTCAAGAAGTCTTGAATTTCCAAGTGTTACGTGGTAGTCAGTGTCCAATGTTGTCTAACGGGAGAGTACTAAGGATCAAGCTTGTCAATCAGTTGAAAATCAGACCAATACTATGTGGTTCTGATTCCACATAAAGCTGTAGTCTCGAAGTTGTCTGGCTATTGGGCTATTAATAAATGGTCTTTTCTGAGTAAAAGTCGAACTTAGTTAGTAACCAAAGTCACAGGTCAACCACACTCATATAATCGGCATAACATATAAGTTGAGTCGGCTTCTCATATCTGAGGATAATTTCCTTGCTAACGCTACTATCTGATGTCCTGACAAGACTAAAACATTATCAAATTCATGACTCTTTTCCTTTATCTCCTGTCATTGAAATAATTGTAATTTTTATACAAATGTTAAGGTTATGACTACATACTCCTCTCTTACACAAAAGCATTAGTATTTTATTAATAAACATTTAATATTATTTCAACTTTAAAAATAATTGATAGAAAAAATTTCAGGTAGGCCTTAACAATAATATAAAAATAAGTTAATGAACGATTAAATAAATGATACAAAGAATGAGTCGGAAAATTACAAAAATAAATTATTAAGTGGAAATAAAATAGCAATAATATTAACCTATAGAGATAATGACATTTCAGGAAGTACATATTACATACAAACTTTGAAAACTTTTCCTTAAATTACTCAGGAATTTGGCTATTTTTTCACGAGATAGGCTTTTTATATTGCAGAAATTATGCGTTTCCCTGAAAAATTTCAAAAACCCAATGATACAACTTTCAGTATTTTTTATATATCTCTGTTCATTTGAATGGTATTTAGATGATTTTTTTTTAGTTTGATGTGTCATACAAATTTGGAAACAATTCATTTTCAAAAATTGGTCTATAACAATTACGGTACTGGTTCTTATGCACTTTCTAGACCCCTCTGAAAATGTGATTTCTTGTTGAAATTAGGAGTTTATAATTCTTGAGGAGGTTGATTTTTGCAGAGGAAAACTCGTTTTTTACCGAAAAATTGGAAAACTAATGTTTTATGTGTTAATGAAAAATCAACTTTTTTAACCCTTTAGATGCCGGGCATATTTTCCCTTGGTATGCGAGAAATGCCAGGGGTATTTTTAGTGAATATGCATAGTTTACGTTATTTTGTTCTAACTTTGTTATTTTTCAATATATTTTCATAATTATTTTTTGGTTTTTCTTGTTTTGAAATGCTCTTTTTACTACTTATATATTTTCTTAAATAAAATATTGGTTTTAATTTGTAAAATCAACTTTTTTTAAAAATTAAAAATTTTTTTTTTAATTTTTCAATTTTGAAACTTTTTAGACCATACAACAAAAATACTAGGGCTATAAAAGTGACTTTATTTAAAAGAACATTTAATTACTAACATGCATACCAAATTTCAAAGTCTTACCTTGAAAATCCCAGGATTTATCGTAATTTTTTTCGACAGTACAAAATCAAATATTTGTCACAATTGAGCGATTATTTCAAGTGTGACAAATGTATTTCAACAAACGCATATTTAAAAGATGTTTAAAACACTTTTTCTGAGTACTATAATCAATTCTCAACAGATTGGTACCGTATATGTGGCATATTAACGAAAATGCCTTATAGAAAAAAAAATTACGAGCGGTCCGAAATTCGGACCGCGGCATTTTTAGCGTAACTACCATCGGACAGCGGCATCGAAAGGGTTAAAAATTTTAATTTTTCAACAACTTTTTTCTTCATTTTACTTGTTTTTATTTTATGAAGAACAAATATATATAATTGGTTTCTCAATAACATTAATTTTTCAGCCCGAAAAATGTCCTTTTTACTTACCTAACCAAACATAGGCTAACCTAACTTAATCTTCTATATTCAATTTAAGTTCAAATCAGGTCTATATTTTATGAGAATACAATTTTTATTTCGTAGAAATACAGTTTTATATGAAAAAAACAAACTCAAAATTTTTGATGTTATTTTTTTATTTATCTCCGTTATTTAATGTTATATTAACACTCCGATGAGATTAATAAAAAGGTCGTTTTTGTGGGTCAAATTAATAATTGTATCACAAACCAATAGTTATACTAGGCTACTCACCTAAAAAAAATTTTGTTTCAGTGTTAAACATGTATATGATTAACAGAGAAGATAATTTCAACAAGCAGAAAACTTAATTTATCAAGAAAACTCGTAAATTTATAAGAGAAGAAATATATATATATTTTAAGAAGCCTTTAAATCATTTACTACTTTTTAAGGTTAAATTTGTAATTGGTTTGGTTCTTCTGCTCTAATTATCTATTGGCCAGGTTGAAAAATTATGACTAGGTATAGGTCTAGGGTAATTTTATATAAAGAAACATGGATAGCTTGAATATAAATAATTACTTTTTATGAGAGATTTTTGTTGGTCACTCATTGATGGTGGTTTATCCATCGAATTAAGGATAGATCCTAGCAAATCCATTTTCTTCAATGAACACACAATTTTAAAATACAGAACTAAACTCAACACAATCTTCGGCCGAGGCCGATTGATTAAAATTAAAAAAATTGAAGGCCAAGCTTGAAGCTACTGTACAATAATAGAATTGGTCTAACTTAACAATCATATGATTACTATATTAATTATGACATCTTTATATTTCTTTACTATGAAAAAATGAGTATGAATAAGAATAACATAATGCAAAGCAAACCCGTTTTTCCTATAAAACAAATTGTTGAGTTCTCATCAATGACCACAAAACAATTTTGGACGGGGAAAAGTATAATAACATTGTTTTATAAAAATTACATGTCACACATACGGCTAGTGAGATCAGAACATTATGGCTTAGTTCTAAAACAGGTTTTAACACAGTCCTATAGGGTAGAGACGGAACAGAAAAATCAATAATAATTGTTATAATGCAGTTTAAAAAAAAATTAAATTGTAATACACAGGTGTTTTGAACCAGTTTCACACAAAACCACAAAATATTCATGTAGCATAAACAGTTATCAAACGAGAACTATTCTAAAAATAATTTAATTTACACTAATAATTCCTAGGAGGCAATTTGGTTGGAACAACAGGAGTGTGTGTCTAAGCTAACCAAACAGACATAAGGTAAATTTTTAAAATAAAAACCATAAATCCTGTCGATAAAGCCCCTAGCCAATTAAAAACAGAACAATATCTTAACTCAAGTAGTTTTTCGATTAATTAGTCAATTCAACTCGATTTTTTTTCGAACGCCGTGTCGGGAAATTTCGTATAACCTTCGTCGTCGAAAATTCTTCTACTTACCGTGCACCTTCATGTGTGTTCGATTTTTACTCGTTCTCAGCAAATGCCATTGTCATATAAGTGTGACAAATACCACACCAACATCTCACCACATAGACCAGAAAATTCAAATATGCGGATGCTTTCACAACTCAACAAGAACACAAACCAAAAACAGAAAGAAGACTATTACTTGATCTAGCCACCCTCAATAATTATTTTGGAACCTGGAAGCTAAAGCCCAAACCAAAAAATACAGAAGTAACTTGCTGTCACCTGAGTAATAGACTATCTAATCAAAAATTGAACATAATTTTCAAAAATGTTAGGCTGAAATACAATAAGCTTCCACGGTACTTGGGAGTCAGTTTATACTGATCTCTCTGTATTAAAATTCACATACGGAAAAAGCAGCTAAAGGGAAAACCAGAACTAACATTGTGCAGCAACTTGCTTTATCATCGTGGTGAGCCAAACCACACGTTGTGCGTACTACAGTTTTATCTCTGGTTTATTCCACTTATGAATATTATACTCATGTGTGGCTTAATAGTACGCATGTACGAGAGGTTGATATACAACTACATAGGCTATCAGTGGTTTCCTCATTGCAACCCCTCTACCATGGCTTCCAGTGCTGTGCAACATAGCTCCTCCGGATATAAGACGCAAAGAGGCACTTCCAGAGAGTCCAGAAAGATCGCATCTATTCAGAATTTCCCCATTTTGCAAGATATCCCTGAGGTGAAAAGGGTGACTTAAATATAAAACCACCTCTTTGACTAGCTTCCCAGTTAATCTCAAACGAAGTTAATCTCATCAAAGTTCAACTGGGCGTTAACTTGGGATGTGTTTCACGGTCTAAACAAGCTTCTGGTATCGTACCCTCGGCCGTCATCGGAGGAATGAACACACTATGTTGCACCCTGCATGGGTGTGGGAAGATGCAACTACAAGACATTTAAGTGGGGAATGGCAAATTATCAGTCATGTGATTACGGAATCAAAGTTCAAACTATGGACCACATAATTAATGCGTGCTCATAACGTTCTTTTCAGGGGGATAAGCTGGTCTTCATTCAATCGGAGAAGCAGGTGTTGTTGAGTGGTTACGAAACCTGGATTTGGCTATGTGACGAGATATCTTATTTTTATTTTATTTATACACGGTTTAAACCATTTATACATTAAAATACAATATATCTCTAACCCAAGCTCAAATTCATGACGCCATCGGCTCGCCCCTGCATGGTAACTATATGGCAAAAATTACAAGAGTACAAGCACTTAAATCAAGTTTTATAATTGTAATGAAAATATGCTAATAACTACACAAAAATTAAATAAATATAAATGCATAATTTAAAGAAAATATTGGAAGCACAGTAACAAAGTGTTATAATAATCTGTAGCAATGACACAGTTTTAGACACTATACTTTATGAAAAAGAGGTCACAGCGGAAAACCGAATGATGAATGAAATGGAGCTCTGAATTCTCCACGTCCTCACCAACGTTAGTCTCAACCAAAACCAGTATGTCATAGTTCAAAGCAGCGGAAGAAGTGCGCAGCCGGTTAAATTTAGTTCGTAGGCTGTTGAGTTTCTTGAAGTACATACTTAGCGTACATTTTTACAGAGTGGTGAGGTCTATCCGTTTTTTTTTTTTTTTTTTTTTTTTTTTTTTTCTTATTGCTTGGTTGTGATAATTTTTGAGATACCACTTACAAAACAAATTGTAAAATTTTTCCGACTTTAGCAGATATTTCTTTTAATGTTCCCTTAAGTTAAAAAAATTTTCGCAGTAGTAGTGTTTGATCATGTGTAATAGACTCACTAGCAAGGTCTGGATGATCCTTTAAAACTTACCTAGAGTATTTTTTGAGAAATCCCATCGCATCCGATTAACTATCAAAATTTATTTTGAGTGGCTCCCATTTTAGATTCTCTCTTAAGTCTAAAATATGATTGGAATTTGTTGACAAGTGAGGACAAAATGTACTGAGATATTCTCTTATTAGCCCAAAGTCATAATCCATTCGTTCCTTGGTATTCACCGATTTACTCTCAGGTAAGTCAAATGCCGTAACATTACATATATATAAGAGTGGAAACTGGAAACAGCTCTGACATAAGAAATTACAGACCTATTTCAATCCAATCGACTCTAGCTAAGGTATTTGAAACTTTAGTTTTCAATATAGACTCTCTTTTTTTGTCAAGAACATTATATCCACTGCTCAGCATGGTTTCTTGAGAAGAAGATCAACCTCCACGAATCTCATTATTTATCAGGATGACATCATCTCTGCTTTTAATAGAGGAAATCAAGTTGATAGTGTCTATATAGACCTATCTAAGGCATTTGATAACATTAGCCATGAACATCTGCTAGCCAAGCTTAGTGGTTTGGGCGTTGCTGATCCCATGCTACGATGGTTTCGAAGTTATTTGAGTGATCGTCATCAGGTGGTTAGATACAGAGGTTTAAAATCCACACCTTTCCCTGTGCCTTCTGGAGTCCCCCAGGGTTCCCTCCTTGGGCCTTTGCTTTTTGCCATTTATGTAAATGATTTGGTTTCTGTCATTAAACACTCCAGGATATTGCGCTTTGCAGATGATGCCAAAATATATATGGAGATCACTTCGGAGTTTGATTGCAGAAATTTACAGGCTGATTTGAATGGTGTACTATTGTGGTGCTCTAAGAATAAAATGGAGGTTAATGTATCAAAGTGCTCAATACTTACATTTTCCCGACGGATTAATGCGGTGACCTTCGAGTACTTTCTTGGAGATGAACCACTCAGCAGATGTTCTATGGTTAAGGATCTTGGGGTGACTATGACATCTTCACTTAATCCAAAAAGTCACATTGACTTTATTAGCCGTAAGGCAAATTCAGCTCTTGGATTTATTATTAGGGTTTCCGAGAATGGGTTTTCCCCTGTAGCACTTAGAACACTCTATGTTCAGCTAGTTCGTCCCATATTAGAATATTGTTCACTATTGTGGTCGCCATATCAGATAGGCCATATAGACTCCATTGAGCATCCAGAGGAAGTTTCTTCGAGTCCTAGGAATGAAACTCGGCTTTCATTATGCAGAGGTTCCTTTGGGTGACATCAGCCGTCAGTTTGGTCTTCAATCTCTGAGCATCAGGCGGAAGATCAATGATTTACTTCTTCTCAGAAAGATTATTACATCGTCAGTGGATTCACCTGATCTACTTTGGAGAATAGACTTTCGCTGCTCAAGATTGGCCAGAACAAATCAAATGTTTGAGAGGAAATATTGTCAGACTCTTTATTCTTACCACAGCTCAGTGCCACGTCTTCACCGCCTGGGAAATAGCTTACCTGATCACATTGATTTCTTTGCCATGTCGGAAGTAGCTTTTAAAAAGGAACTCTCCGAGTTTTTTTGAATGTAGATCTGTTTATTCTGGAATATGTATTATGTAGACATGTATTGAACTTGCCTGTTGTTTGGAACTTTGTTTTGTGTATATATATTAATAATATAATAGTAAGGTTTCTTGATACTTGTAATGATTTAGCACAATTTGCACGTTTTATATACTTATTTATTTGAATCAATCGCATGGTCTGTTAATTAATTAATCTGTATTTTGTCTATATGGATGTGTTTTATGTATTAATGGTAATCAGGACTGGGGTAGTAAAATATTATGTAGTACTGTATTGTTACTTAGTATTGTCATTGATTTTATACACAAATAGATTTCCCATCCAATATTAAATTTTGAGTCTCAAAATATCAGCTGTTTTTGTGGTCCATTGTGGAGCGCTAGTGTAGTCCCATGTAAATGTAATGCAGTTTAAACCAGCTGTGGTTGCGGGCCACACAAACTAACGAAATTACTGCCACAAATATTCCTATTAGATGGTTTATCTATTGTAGGTTTATATAATCAATGGTATTGTTTGGAGACCGTGAGAGAATGAGATTTTTATCACATTAATTATAGAGTACACACAAAATACATAGGGGGCGAAGGACCACTTAATATTAACCGATTAAGACGGTGAGGGGTTTTATGTCATAAGTAGATATATATATAGATATATAAAGCAGACAGTACCTGGAGCTGATGTAAGGCGAAAGTCTAACACACACTTGGCTGATCGTCGGTTGGGTAGTCCACAGCTGCGTGAAGACCCCGGGACGAGCACTATGAGAAGAGAGAAGTTCTTGTAGAGGAATGAGCCCGAAGACACAGGGATTGTCACATACACACTATCTTGAAGTCCACACACTCACACCACAGTGGCACTTACACGGAGCGAGAGGTGGAAAACGATATATATATATATATATATATATATACGGTGACGATTATAAACAAATGAGGTTGTTACAATTATAACAAATTATAAACTAGCACGAGGTTGAGGAAGCCCACGTAATACATAACAACTGTACGTGGCGAGAGTTTGATACGCACTGGGACTGTGTCTGTCTTTTCGCGGCAAGGGAAGAAGGGGTTTTGCGCGGTTTTTTACAAGAAAAGAGAGGGGGAAACCTTCTAACCTCCAATGCTATATTGCCCAAGTGATACCAACATACAAAATAATATAACATAAATTGAAGACCCTTAAAAATAACAGATATATATATACTTATGCTAAACTTAAGAATACCAAACAAGTATGAATGTTTATATAAAGTTTTAGTGTATGTTGTAGTTTTAGTGCCTGTTGTAGTTCTAGTGCTTGTTGTAGTTTTAGTGCTTGCAGCTATTAATATTAGAACCCCTTGGAACTCTGGGTTTTCTATATTATTTATTAGAACTATACATTGAATTAAATGTCTGTATTGTCAGCCATCTGAATCCAATCTGTAAATTTATAATGAAATGTAAAATGGTGTTAACCGTATAAAATGAATGAATAAATAAATAAATTACGAACTCTCTTTGATCGTTACGTTGCTCCCTCCAACAAAATTTCGATTGATGCGCTATCGATATTTAAACGTTAAGACACGAGTACTTGTACTTTAGATATAATTTTACTTATACCATAGACCTTCTATTATACCATTACAGAGGAAATAGAAGGTCTATGCTTATACGCTGTTTATTGATATGTCCTCAATTTTTATTAGGCTTTGAAAGCCCTTATTCTGTATGTAGTTCAACTTTCTTTGAAAATAAATGGACTCAATGCCTACCGCGAGTTGACTTTACTCATCAGACGTCAAATCACTATATAGACTAGGCTGAGATTTGTAAAACGAGAGAAACAGAAGGTTTTCGTTTTCACGAGAGAGAGAGAGAGAGAGATAATAACACTTGATTAGACAGTTGGCAGTGGTAGGTGATATATTGTAATACCTTGAAATTGAAGATTGGTCATGAATTTATTATGCAACTCTGTTTCAGTATTGTTCACAATACGTATTTACACAAATAAATTTCTTAAACTAGTGTAACTAAACTACTAGTGTTCAATAAATTTGACATGATTCTTTTGTCTACAGTTTTAAAACCAATTTTTATTTATTAAAGTATGCTTAGCTAGGCCTAATTCTACAGAAATAACTGGCTTATCAGGAACTTTGCTTTCTTTTACAGATTTAAACCAAAAGTTATATAGGTATTTTCTCTGACTAATATGCATAGTGCTTTCTGGTTTGGTTTTGAAATTAAAGACTTCCTTTTTAAAGGATTGGATGTACATTCATCATTGGGTAAGTACTAATTTTTATTATTCAAATTCATTTATTTCCAGGAAACAAAGCATTTGTACAAAGTCTGCATTAGGGTCGTCAAATTTAAAACTAAACTATTTTAGTACTTAAAAGCTATGGACAATAAATTACAAGAAAATCACAAAATGTATGATGACTAAATAAAAATATATAGGCCTAGTATTAATATGGCAACATAAAAATAAGCATACAAGTGTTTATTTATCTTTACACGATATAAATCCCATATTTATTTTTTAATAATTACATGACAGTTGGGTTATTGTGCAGTTTATTTATTTATTTACGGTACAAACCATTTTACAAGAGAGTAAATAGATATGACATGCGATTTGAATAACTTAGAATGTAGGCAACTAGATAACAACGATAAATATTGAACATGATAAAAGTATAAAGATTAACTAACCATGCTAACTGAAAATAAAAGTAATTTAATAGAAAACAGTAAGTAGAAATTTAAGTAACGACTATGGAAATACAAACATGCAAAAAAAAAAACAAATATCAATGTAAACCTATAACTATACGCCGTATATGGTGTTCATTGTCTGCAAAGAAGTCCATGTGTGGCAAGACTCTGTTACCGAGCTGCTGAATCCGAGCCATGGTTGACTGCTGGTCATAGTTCGTTCTGTGTTGCCTTCGTACGAAGAGGTCTCTGGATCTCGTGGCAGATGGAAGTAAATCCTACCCAGCAAGCAGATCAGGGCAGTCGACGAGTCCATTAACCAGCTTGTAGAGGAAGACAACATCTTGGACATCACGCCTGGTTTGCAGACTCGGAAGATTCATCATATCGGACACCTCACACAATGGAACTTCCAAGTATCGATATCCAATTCGAAACCCCACCAGCCTCAAAAATCGGTTCTGTATCTTCTGGAGACGATCTCGAAGAGTCACCTGGTGAGGAGCCCAAACCACTGAGCAATACTCCAATAAGGGTCTCACGTTGCAGCAGTAGAGAGTTCTCTCTCAGCTGGGAGAGGTCTCTAGAAGAACGGACAAGAAGACCCAGTGCTCTACCAGCCTGCATGCAAATCTTCTCAACATGGGCTTCACTACTCAGTGAGGGCAATAACACCACTCCGAGATCCTTGACGGTTGTTGGTCTGCCCAAAACATCAGCCCCAACCTGTAAGGGTACACGAGGGGAGCAGTAGATCTGTGGAAGGTAAAGGCTAGACACTTTTTCAAATTCAGGTCCATATTGTTATCTGAATACCACCTGTGAATGGCCAGTCGATCATCTTGAAGAGCTCTACAGTCCTGCTCTGATCTGATTGCGCAATACACTTTAATGTCATCCGCAAACAAGAGACAATCGGTGGATATACAGCTGGTAATGTCATTTATAAAAATATTGAAAAGTGTAGGCCCCAGAATTGATCCCTGAGGTACCCCAGATGTTCCCAAGAAGGCTATAGATGTTGACGAAGGGAACCTCACAGTCAGCTGCCGGTCTTGGAAGTAGCTGGAAAACCAACTTAGAAGTTTTCCAGTAACGCCATATGCATATAGCTTTCCAAGAAGACGCTGATGACACACCCGGTCAAAGGCTTTAGAGAAATCAAGATAGAGAGAGTCCAACTTGTTCACCCCTCCCGAAGGCCTCCATCACACAGCTCTGAAATACGATCAAATTTGTAGCCGTTGACCTGCCAGAGACAAAACCATGCTGTTGCGGGATTATCTGCCTCCACAACATGGGACCCACCATTTTCAAAACCATTCTCTCAAAAACTTTCGCTAGACAAGGCTGCAGTGCTATTGGTCTATAATTCTATGGCCCCAGAATTATATCGTCTATGGGCCCAGATTTATGTATTGGAACAATAAAGCTCTTCTTCAATACATCAGGAAAGACACCCGTTGCAAGAGATCTGTTGAAAAGCCTGTGCAAGTGACCAGCCAGAACAGGGCTACAATATTTCAATACAGACAAAGGTATTAGGTCAGGTCCATTGCTTTTATTCTCATCCAAAGTGTTTAAAGCGTCACTGACGTCCTGAAGCGTAACTACACATGAGGAGAGTGACCCGTAGTCATTGAAATTCAGACTATCCGGACTGAAGTTAGCATAAGGTGGTGAAAATACTGAAGAGAAGTACTCAGCAAATTATTCGTACATTTCAGAAGGGCTAGTTGTGTTCTTCCCTCCAAATCGCATCTTAGACGGATAAGGCCCTGCTCTCTTCGCATTATTCACGAAACTCCAGAAAATTTTTGGATTGTTAGGCAGCACGTTTTGCACATAATCAAGGTATGAGATAAAGCACTCTTTGGACAGAGTCTTGCAAAGTACGGGTGCGATCGAATATATAATAGTCCTGAGGGCAGAGGGTTTCCTTATACTTCTTCTGCCTAATAAAATTAAAAAAACCATGGAATGGGTGCAGAATTGGCTACATTTTCAAGAGAAAAGTTATGCATTTTCATCTATGGAAAGAACAGATTTTACAGAAAAAATTGGAAAAACCAATGTTACACCTTTTACTATTTTTGTCATATTTCCATTAATTTAAATGGTATTTTCATTATAATTTGGTATCTATGCACTTTTTTGCTACCAAACAAAATTGGAAAATTGTTGGAGAATTGGCTGAATTTTCACGAGATATGCTTTTTATTCTTCGGAAATCACGTATTTTACCGAAAAATAAAAAAAAAACTTGTTACATCTTTTAGTATTTCTGTCATATTTCCGTTAATTTATATGGTATTTTAGCCATATTTTTTTTTATTCTTATGTGTTTTTTGCGCTGAATACAAATTTGAAAACTATTTGGGTCTATTACAATTATTTCTCGAGATAATGGGAAACTACTTTCGTGGCAAAACTCGATTATCGCCCATTACGTGATCATTTTAAACAACTATTAATCATAAAAACCGAATTAACTTATATTCCCACCAGAGTGACGGAGGCCAAACATCCTAATTTAATGCAAATTACGAATTAAATCACACATTTTACCAAAAAATTTGAAAAACATGTTTCACAACCTTAAGTATTTCTGTCATATTTCCTTTAATTTAATTGGTATTTTAATCCAATTTCATTATTTTGATGTTTTTTGCGCTGAATAGGAATTTGAAAACTATTTTGGTCTATTACAATTATTTTTCGAGATATAACGGAAAAACTACTTTCGCGGCGATTCACGATTAGAGGCTATTACGGGATCATTATATACAACAACTATTAATCGCGAAAACCGAATTCACTTATATTCCTGCCGGAGTGACGGCCGGTATGCCGTCACGGAGGCCAAATAGTCGAATTTAACACACATTACGAATTTTTGTTGAGTAAATAGACAACTATGATAAGTTAGGTTATGTATGGTTAAGTTAGAAAAAAATGCATTTTCCAGGCTGAAAAATAATTTTACTGCAAAATCAATTGTATATTTGTGCTCAGCATTTAAAAAACACGTGAAATGAAAAACCAATTGTCGAAAAGTAAGGATTTTAGCAATTTTTTTTCACTATCAGATAATAAACTAGTTTTCGATTTTTCGGTAAAAAATGAGTTTTCCACGGATGAAATCAACCTCCTCAAGAGATATAAACTCATATTTCACCACTTTTTCATCAAGATATTACATTTTCAGAGGTGGCAAGAAAGTGCATAATTACATATAATTTTTTTTATTTCATGTGTTCTTTTTTTAATATGAATTTGAAAACTATTTTGGTATGTAACAAATATTTTTCTAGATATAATAGAACAACTACTTTCACAGCTAATCCTGATTACCGGCCATTACACGATAATTATAAACACCCACTTTAACCACAAAAACTTAAGTTTTTTAATTAGCATAATACGTGTTGGTACATATACAGTACAAGTAAACGTCACACAACACAAATTTATTACAATACAAGCACAAAATGCATTTGTGCATTTTGTGCTTGTATTGTAATATATTTGTGCTTATATTGTAATAAATTTGTGTTGTGTGACGTTTACTTGTACTGTACAAAAACTTAATTCACCTATATTCTTCCTACTCCAGGACGGCCAGAAGGTTTTCCGGGAGGCCAGGCATCTGAATTTAAAGCAAATTACACATTTTTTTAGTAAATAGACACTTAAGATAAGTTAGGTTATGTTTGATAAGGTGAGTAAAAAATGTATTTTTGAGGGAATGTTCAAGAAAAAAAAACAGTTAAAAATAACAATTTTTATAAGAGTTTTTCAATATCAGATAAAAAAACTAGTTTTTAGATTTTTCAGTTAAAACTGAGTTTTCTGCAGCTGAAATTAACCCCTGAAGAGATATAAACTTAGTTTCACAAATTTTTCAACGAGAAATTGTATTTTGAGGGGTGGAAAGATGGTGCATAGGCTAATTACTAATTTTTCATTTCATTTAATTTGACAACTGAAATTTTAACTTTCCTGTTTTGAACGTGTATAAACTTACAGCACAAAAGAACTATATCATTGGGCCTATACAAATTTATATTTGATTTTTATGAACTTGTTTCAGGATTGGCATGTCTCTGCCTTGTTTTAATTTTGGCAACTGTTGGATTTGAGGGTTTAAAGGTTATCCATGCAGAAGCAAAAATAAAATCAGTGTTATTAAACTCTCAAGAAAGGCCTAGGCTCTTCAGTTCTCAGGACAGTACAACATTACTTGGAGATATATCACCAAATTTTAGAAGGCAAAGGTAAGTTAAATGTTAATTTGTTTATTAAAATAGCTACACCTGACTTGTTCTTACAACATTTGTATTCTGGTATTTAACCCTTTCAGTGTCGTAGCGTCAACATAGTCGACAATCCGTATTTTCATAATATTTCATATGGTATGTACTCGATCGACTCGAATAAAGATCCGCCATATTCCGAATGAATTGATCTTTCGATTTGTATAGTTTTCGTATTTCTTTCTTTTACGCCTTTGAATTGTTAATCGAGAAAAAAGATAACAATGACATTTGTCAGCTGGTGTTGATTCAGAAGGCAGTCAGTAGAATACACGAATATTATTCAGTTCTTTTGGTTATGTTTGACAGTGTTAATGTCTATTGTTACTAAGCGTAATTTGCAATACAGTTTTACTTTTTAACACATTTGTATTAACTAAATTTAAACCCCAGATTAAGGTTATCATTATTATTATGTTGTTCCAGAGCAATATGTTACTTTTTGGATATCAGTCTATATGTGTTTCAAGTCATCCTCGGCTACTTGTTGATGCTCTCTGTAATGACTTACAATGTATATATATCACTGGCTATTCTATTCGGTGTATTTGTGGGATATGCTGTTTTTGGTCAGAGACTTGTTGAAAGGCGAATAAAAACCACACAGCTTTCAATGCCATGCCGCAAGTGCCTGCTAAATGAAGAGGGTGAGTTTTTCGTCAGCGTTAACAATAGAGCTAAATGTAGTATAGGTAATCTTAGGTTAGCTCATAGTTGATTTGTGGTATATCAAACACAAGTTATGCACTTTTGTAGATCATGATGTGCTAATTAATATACTAGTAGGTATTTGTCCCCAGCGGAAGTGACTACCAGTTTTGTATGGCACAGTATGGCTTACTGTACACTCTTCCATTGTATGATTCAAATACAATATTTTTTTAATTGATAGTGCACAAGTTTACATGAAATAATCTCATATAAAAATCACACAAAAATGTATATAGTCAGTGATGTGCACAATAATAAACATTAATTGCATAATAACATTCTATTGTAAAATAATAATAAAAGAAGATCTATTTTACTAAAACTATTGTGGGGACTTGACCGTGTCAAAAAGTCTCAATACAGTGTTTGACACGGTCAAGTCCTGAAGACCACGATAGTTTTAGCGATTCAGATGACCGTGGAAGCTTCTCCCAGAAAGAAAAGAAAAAAAGATTTAATTTTTAGTAATTTAAAAAAATGTCTATTGAATAAGGTGCCAAGTCAGTTAGGAATTGTTTTTAAACACATTGAAAAAAGTTGTACAGTAAACCCTTGATTACCGAGCGTTGTATGCAAGTAGCGCTAAATATGTTCTAAACACTTGAAAAAAACGAAAAAGTATCGCCTGTAACAAAACCTGTAGATACTGTACCTGTAATTATTAATAAAGGAGACAATTGAAATACAAAATATAACAATGAAAATGAAACTGAAACAGTTACTGTCTAGAAACATAATACTAAAGAGGTTTACATCTACAGACTACGTAGGATGACATTGCTAACATGTTTTACTTAAAATGAGACCTAATATCTCTCTGTTTTTTAAATCAGATTTCTTTTTAAGTTTGCAAGTTTTGAAGTACTGTAGGATTTGTTATGTTCAGCAAATCTTATGATTGTATCATTAGCGGCACTTGCATCACTCCACATAGGCGGGGGTGTAGAACTATCCTCAGGCCCTTCTTCTTCGTCTGATTCGGCATCCATATTTTGAGGCTCTGACTGAGGCCCTAACTCACTTTCTATTAGCAGCTCATTACTAATTTTTTCTACAACAGGCTCTTCATAATCAACATTTATCCAATCCAAAACTTCTTCCGCTAATTTCCGTATTTCATCCTAAAAACAGTTTTTGACCAAATCCACAACGGCTTTGTCATGGACTCTTAACAGTACAGTTTTCTCCATTATAAGCCTTGGGCCAAAGTTTTCTCTGACTTCTGAAGAGTTGTGGGCTTGACTATTCCATGCTAAAGCTAATCCAAAAATAGCATCTTTTATAATCATAATAAATCTTTATTTCCATATTACAATTATTTACATAGAAATATCCAGAAAAAACTATACATTGAAATTGTTACAAATCAGAGGCATTAAGAGGGCCCAAGGATAAATCCCTGGGGAACACCATACCTTTGTGCTAAACTTTCTGACAAGTACAAGTTGATTTGATACTTGTACTTGCTGCGTCCTACCATAAAGATAGGATTTCTACCATTTAAGTGGAACACCGCGAACCCCACAACATACCAGTTTGCTGAGCAATATGTTGTGGATGACACAGTCAAAAGCCTTGGATAAATCAAGGAATATGTCAAGGGTTCGGTTTTGCTTTTCTAGCCCTTCTACCACCCTGCTGACAAGTCAATTAACTGTGTCTTTGGTTGATGTGCCCTTCCCAAATCCAAACTGATCTTTTGACAAGATATGGTAGTTTTTCAGGAAAGCTAGCAGTCTGTTCAGAAATAACTTTTCAAAAATCTTGCTGAATAAAGGCAAAATAGAGATTGGACGGTAGTTGCTTCCGTCGTAAGGGTTACCCTTCTTGAAAATTGGCAAAAATATACTAAATATGCTCCAAATGTCAATTTTATCATTTTTCTTCTCATGAACTGTACTTTCACATACTTACATACCATCAAAACTTACAAAAAAAGTAAATAATTATCGTCTAAAAAAGATGGAACAAATTTAAAAGTGTTGTACGTTAGTTATAACTTATAACCCTACTTAGGAGCACTAAAAGGATTTTTGTAAATAATTCCTAGATAGCCAAATTGTTTATTATTTTGTACACTATAATAATATGTTGTTACATTTTATATAAACAACTAGTTTTTATTTGGAATTGTTTGTTTACATAAAACGCAAAAATGAAAAACAAATGTGCAAAGTTACAGTATGATCATTGTAGGTAATCAAATAATTGGAAAAATCAGTATTGAATAGAGAATAAAAAGCTGTTCAGGAAAAATATTTATATTGTACCCTAAAACATATTTTTTGTTTATGGAGAAAGTCTTCTCTAGTAGAATTTGATGAAACACGCAAAAAAGGGTATACAAAAAATGTTTTTGGTAAAACACCTAATTCATGTGCAACTTTGTAATTTGTTTTAGTGGATAGAGTATTTAATTCTCTGCAGACTGACGTTTGGTACACCTTATTCCGTCTTCTGGTTATTATTCGGTCATGGGGTAAACATCAGCAATTTTACGCTGTCCAGACCTCCAGGCGGGAATTTAGCGGGAGTTTATTGTTGCACATTTTCCTACGTTTACAAAATTGCATAAAAATTATTTAAAATCTGAAATGTATAGAATAGAACATTTTGCGTCGATTGGTACCAAGTTTGTCACGCTTGCTTTATGATAAACATATGTTTTATTGAGTTTTACAAAAGAGCATGCGACGTGCCTACATCCGCGATCATGTTTAAGTTTGAAAATAGCACGTGAAGCACCAGGATTCGCGATCTAGGGTTAAAGTAGCTAGGAAATACACCAGTATTTCTCTCAATAAGCTATTGACTATCTTGGCCTAAGTGGTTGCCAAGTGCTCGCAGCACTCCTTAATTAACCACATAGATAATAGAGCTAGCAGTGACTGAGGCAGACAACAGACTGAATTGACACAAAATGGCAGGCGCTTAGTGAGTTGGCACTCGGCAACGACTATTAGCACGATCTCTCCTGACTGAACCCGAACTCTTCCGAGGAGCTCTACATTAACTGAAGTAACGTATTTCCATCAAGATTATTGCCGGACTATTGAAGTGCCGGACCATTGGGTACCGGATTAGCAAGGTTTTACTGCATTTATATTTTTCAAAGTATCTGGGATACTTATAAGAAATATCAGAAGAATGTATGTAGTCAAACTTAAAAAAAATATGGTTTATTTTGATCTAAAAATGATTCTTAACTGAATTATCTCTATTTAAATTGGTGGCTAGCTGACTTCTGTAACAATTGAAAACTGTACCTGGTATGTCTTTTGGAATGTGTCGTAATAATGTCTTAAATAGGTAGCTGAGCACTCTTAGTATGCTGTGACCTGTTGTATACATCTGGTTCTATGTCGATAAAGCAGTTTTCACCAATTGCAGAACAAATTATTACAGATAACATTATTTTAACACGTTAGCTGCCATGTCAGTCCGATCGGACTGACACAGTAAGTTCCGTAGGGGGAGTGCGTCGGTCCGAGTGGACCGACGAGCCAGTCACAGGAATAGCTTTAGGTTTTGCTCTAGATTATACAGCTGACGCATTCTAGCAGACTACAGTTATACTACAATGAATTACTAGATTACAAACTATATAAAGGAACATATTACACAAGATATTTTGATTATAACATTATGAAAACGTCTACGAATCTCAGCAGAAAATTTAATGATTTTGTCGGTCCAATCGGACTGACGGTTATTTTAAGCAAATTTGATGTAAGAATAATTAGCTATTTCATTTAATATAAATAAACTACAAACCTAAATATTGGATACGAACACTAATAACCCATTTTTCTATTTTTTTAATATTTTTATTATGTTA
>JAQJVL010005822.1:0-32646 GCA_035578905.1 Stictocephala bisonia | reverse complement strand
ACATGAGTTCCCCAAGGGCGATGAAGCCAGCAAATAAGGAACCAAAGACCAGCACCAGGAACACTCCACCCACATTGTCCAAGTTGAGGGATTCAGCATCACCCTCGTCTCCTGAATTGCCCTGCAGAATTAAAACATTTAGTCCTCCTCACGTAGAAAAATATATATAATACTTCAAACACTCATGGCCCTGCAGGCTTTGCGTGAACGTTATTCAATAAGTAAAGTGCCAGCCTTCAGCTTAGTGGAATGTTGAACATTGCACAATTTAGTCAAAAGCCTTATACACTAAGTCGCTATCTTGGAAAGTAGTTAAAATAAAGTGACGATTTTTAACGTATGTAACAATTTATTACACATCCCATTCTAGGAATCCGTCCCAGTGGCTTTTAATGTTTAAATATTATTCTTATGGAATTATTTTATTTATTTGATTTATTTTTTTTTAATTTGCTGTTAAAAAAACAAATGAATTGAACACTTTTGAAAACACAACCAAGAGGGGTATCAGGTTAAAGGTATTTTTCTCTCAATTCCTAATATACCATCAGATTTTAGAAAAGATTGTTTGTATGCTTCACTGCCCCAAAAACCAAAATATTCATTGTGATATAGTCCAAATATCCAGTGAGGCCGCAGGACTATGGTCGTACAGTGGTATTGACCCATACACATGGGTACAGTGTGTACAGTGGTGCACACCCATACAAATACAGTGGTATTGACCCACCCATACACGTACAGTGGTATTGATTGACCCACCAGCCCACCCATACATGTACGGTGGTATTGATATATGGTCAATATCCCCGAGACAAACGGGCTAAAGGCCGAACTTACCTCACGAGGGCAGAGAGTAATGGGGTGGCACGCAAAGCTACCATAAATTAACGAAAATTACTGTTTATATGTTAATCCCGTAGCAATGCAGGGGTAAACAGCTAAAACTTTATACATAAATAACAGTATACAAGTATAAAAATATTTCAAATCAAAGGCAGTTTGGTTTTATTGTCTTACTAGCTCTGTTGGTTACATTTTTAAGGCCTCAGATGTCTGAAATGGAAATTTTGTTTTCTTCTCTTTTGCCTTTGCTAATTTTGTTCTTCTCTTCTTAAATAGTTATCTTTTTCATGTTGTTAAATTCTTCAATAGAATGTAAAACAGCAGCAACTAAGTATTTTCTTAGTTTCATATTAAATATTTTTTTTTTAACTAACGTTAACTGAACAACATTTAGATAAAGATACCTCAAAGAAATATACAGTAAAACTTATAATCGTAAAAAGATTAAAACTATCTAAATCCTCACAAAATAAATCAATGTTAACCATAGCAAATTACCTCTTATAATAATACAATATCTTAGAATTTTGTCTCTTTTCCTAAATTATACTCCTAACAATAGAATAATTTTAATTTGCGTTCAGTTGAGTCCTACTGATCGGAAATAACTGAGACCAACCTAATTACCATATTGTGACTAGACTCTTAAAATAAGTCAACCTTTATCATCATTACTAATTAATTAAAAATAATTATTTACCATATTCCAGAGTTCATTTTGTAGACATTTATAGTACTGTATGTTGAAATATTTTGTTCAAACTTAAAATATTTCAAAACAAACTTTAATAAAAATTTTATAATCATCAAAGTTATTTACACATAAAATAATGCTAAATTATTATCTACTACAATGGGCAGAAGAGAAGAATGAACAATGTTCCCTTTAGACATACAGCACTTTTATATGTACCAGTTTGAATTAAATTATTGTTGTTTAATTAATAATTGAATTTAAAACAAGTTTCAACTCACATCACATGCACCTCCACCTCGCTTCTCTTTCCACCATTTCTTGTACAGTTGTAGAAATCTGCCTTTCTCTTGAAGTCTTATCACACTGCTGCTTAGTATATTTCTGAACCAGGCTTCTAAAAATCAGTAGAATGAAAATCAATTAATATTTAATACAGCAATCTACGAGTATATTTTATATGTTTAGCTGTAGATTCAATTTTCAAGTTACCTTCCTCTTTTGTGCCTTTTGATGTAAATTTTAAATAATTTTACATTTAATTAAAATACATACTTTAACAAATTAGTGAATAGTCACCACCAAACCCTTAACTATCAGAGAACAGAAATTCTTAAAGCATCATGTAATTGAACATAAATACTGACAGCTCCACCCACTACTCTACGTCAATTACGACCTTACTACTTCCCATACATAATGTATAACATATGAAGTTACGGGTGAAAATGTAACAATTACATCCACCACACTTCACACAGTGCATTTTTAAACTGTTCTTAAGACTCTTTTAGGAAGAGCAGGGTGATTGTAAAATTTGCTTAGTTAATTTTTCTTTCCATGGCCTGAAGCCTCAGTTTTTCAATTCTATAAAGATAAAACGGACTGTCAAGGAACAAGGCAGGTTAAAAATAAGGACAAACAATATAATGTGAATAGAAAAGTTATTAAGTAAATTAGATAAAATGACACAGGGGCTGGGCTGTTGCTCCATGTCAGGTTTTTTTTAACTAGACTAATGTTCCTAATATAAATAGATACTCTCGATGAAATAAACAATAACTATGCCAACAAGTTTGTGAAAAACAATTAATTTTCCTTCGCTGTAAATGTAATTCACAACTGAAAAAATGTATTTTAATTTTGTCATCTACTAAACTTTATATGTTTAGCATCAACACAAATGAAGGAGAAAATAAACTATTAAGAGTAATTCAAGATTTGGAGGAAAAGATCACTTATGAAATGTAAAGTAAATAGAAGGAATAAAAGATTTCATGGAAACAGGTATATTGGTAAAATTTGTTGGAGATTTCCAACACTTTGACTGTTTTTAAAACTAACACAACATTTCGGCAGTCGTCTTCAAGTGATACTTACTTTCTTATCCTACATATAAAACTCAATGAGAAAACCCTTAAAACGTTATATGCTTATAGATGATCATACACTTCTCATAAAATCGTATCTTCTTACTAACTATTACAGATACAAACAATTATGAAAAAATATACAATAAAAAAAACAAAATACACGTTATCTACCAACAATACACAGGCAAATGATTAAATAGTGAAAAATTCAACTTAGTTGACAGCGTATTATTTGCCAACTCCACTATGTGGGGGACCTCGATCACGAACCACTGCACTCACAGGCTAAATTTACCACAAACATCAATCACCAACTTAATTCTTGTATGTTATGAATGGTGGGGGAAACTTCCTCCTGGTGATTTCTAGATGGACTTGGTAAGAAGTGAAGGGTGAGGGGGAGGTGTTTTTTGTTGTAAATGTGTAAATTATCCCATGATTAAACAAAAATTCTGTTCTATTGTGATAAAATCTTGTTGGATTGGTATTTCCCTATGACAAGCCTTCAAGTTAGTGTTCCGGAGGATAAGGTAAAGCGGATTCAGGGGCACTGGCATCCGGAGTTTGATGGATGCTGGAGTGTGAATTGTCCTTGTTTTTGGTTGTAAGTTGGTAGATAATGTTGTGAGTGTTCCGGGATGTGTCTCATTATTAGTTTCATAGGTTGGATAAGGTTGTTAGTAGCAACTGAAGACAATAGGAGTTTTATAGTATGAATTATGCCAGTCAAAATTATTCATAGAGACGCTAATCATAGAGATACGGGCGAATATGAGGGGCGAATGATTGTGATGATTGTAGATGAATTAATGTAGTCATTGTGTTGGTTTTAAAAACACTCAAAGTGTTGGAAATCTTCAACAAATTTACCAATATGAAACTCCATCACCAACAAATAACTCAGTGACAGATCTTAATTGTATTTATGATCAATTAAATTCATTCACATTTGCAACTGGTGTGCTACAAAACAATGTCCATGCAAGTTTGTAAAATTATTTATCATGCATACATATAAATTCTGCAAGATATTTATACTTCAGGTATCAATAACAAAACTTTATATATTTTATAATAATCTAATTATCAAATATCTAGACTACTTGACACTTTGATTGTGTTAAATTTGTTGTAGCATAGTACAGTAGGTAATTACACAAAACGATTCGTAATACTATATTAATAATTACTCTTGGGCATGACGATGCCATAGCCCTTGTTGTCAAGAGGGTTGCCCACTTGGCGGAGGTCACACTTCCGCTGTACCTCGTAGTCAATGGATGCTGACTCCATAAGGAAGGCATACTCCTCTGTCTCACTCAACACTCTATCCACACCTTCTTTATTGGACTTGGTCATCACATCATTGTAGTTCTCCTGCATGTACTGCCACATTTTCTGGTACGTCGAGTGGTTGGATGACTGTCACACATGGATTGATTTTATATTATTCCTCTAAATACTTATTTGAAAACACATTTTGATAAATAACTCATGCATACCCCACCATATGCTAAACAAACACAATGCAATTTTATACACTATAACATAGTTTAAAATTAAAAATAGATTAAGCAATTCTCTTCAATACTAAACACACTGACCAACATATGATTTACATTCAAACAAATTTTTCATTTAATACCAAAAATATTTTTCAAGCAATTTTTGGTTGCATATTTTTCATTTGGCTCTCCATTTTCAGTTTTTACTCTTATTATAAGGAAAAACAGCCTAACTTCAAACTACCTAGCTCACCAATACTTGTTTCCAATAACAATTTCAACTGAATACTAGGGATTGATAAAATGTATCAATTTACCAAGAGTTTGTAAAACAATTCCAAATTTTTGAATAGATACATATATTATTTTACATTATTATAACTTTAACAATCTATTGGCTGCTCATCCAGTGTTAAACTATTTTATTTTTATATTGTTAGCAAATGCAAATATATTTTCACTGTAATTCAAAAATTTTAGGAAAATCTTCAAAGCTCCAAACCTTTTAAACTGTAAGACTCAAGCAAGAAAAAGAGATTCTATTAAGGTACTATATCTTAGGCTTAAGCAGCTGGTGTCGTAACTAGAATCTATATTTTCCATTAACAACATTGTCAAGGTATTATCAATACTATTTACAAGATGCACCTTGATCTAGTTGTCACCGGAAAATAGATTCTAGTTATTCTATCACTATATTTTACCTCTATTGGATAGCCGAGATTAATTTTTATTTTTAGTATAAAGCTAGAATGTCCAATGAATTTGTCTATTAACCCCAAACAGCCTTCTTTCCTCAAATGACTTTCTATAAAATAACTAGCTTAAATGTGTCTTTAGCTAGATTACATAAATGAAAGATTCTCAAAATATCTTAAGAAATAATTGTCGCAAACCAAAATTGTTTCCTAATTAGTTACTCACCAGTCCTAACATATACAGTTCTATTGGCCCTACGTCCTACCACTTCTGTGCTATTCATTCTGATATATTGCTATTGATGCTTGCCAACTACCAAGCATGGAAATCAGAAACAAGGATAAAAGTCACAAGAACATAATAATTTTTTTTTTTAAGGAGAGGCCGATCTCCTTCTTAAACTTACTCTGCCCATCCCTCATAGACTATTGATCTGTGCAAGGAACTAATTCAGACAGAGTAAGGGGGCAAACCAGTACAGTAGAAGGTGAATATTACTGTTAAATATTTCCAGTCTAGGCCGGATTCAAACCAGCGCTATCTCTAACACAAGCTCAAAGTCCTGACGCCTTAGACCGCTCGGTCACTGGCTCGCCCAAGATTATTTACAGGGTTATTATTATAATATTAGCTGTTAATAATATGATATATTTCGATGAACGCTTGCCATACTTAGATTAGAGGGAATCTTAAATGTCTAATATATTAATAATAATTGAACTCTATAATTTTTGTATGTGACTAACCTTGTATTGAACTTGCAGTTCAGTGGGCCTTACCTCTACAATATAGCAATACATTAAAATTTCACTTGACTTTCCACTCTCAGCTCATGCCTAGGAAAATGTATACAATTAATCATTAACAAAGTTTTTATTAACCATTGGACTTTGGAACAAGTATGTGAATTCCTAATATAGTATTCTTTTAATATTAGCATTATCTAATTAAAATAAAAAAATATTGAAGGGTTTATTACTTTAAAAAAGCCTTCAGTGGCTCCACCAGCCTTGGCACCGTATTTGACGAAGACTGGAGCATCTGGACTCTGATCCGCTAAACCATGTACATCCTTGAAGATCTCCTGGTTCTGTTCCACAGTCAGAAAGGCAGCCAGATTGGCGGTGTAGGAGGACACAATTATAAGAGTGAAGAACCACCAGACTGATGCAAGCAAACGTGTGGACACTGAACTGCGAATTTGCATAAACTGCTGACATTTACTAACTTTATTTATGTTTTATAAAATACAACAATGTCAACATGTGCAGTCACATTTTTTTATAATGGAGGAGTTTGTCATTAAAAAAGAACCAGAACTGAACTTTTAACCAATTTTTAAAATGTACCTTATTTCTAATTATAGTTTGCTGACTTGCTGACTTTCGAAATGTATGGCATTTGACAACAAGCAATTTCCAGTTTTGTAAGTAAAAGTAAGTAAACAAATTACTATTAATGTGTTAAAATATACATGTTTAATGAATGTTTCCCATTTCTAAGTGTCAAATCACTTCCCTGCGTTTATCACATAACAGTAACCACCCCTTTACAATGCATATAAGTTAATACATCAAGCTAGACAGGAACTTTGAACAATACAAGAAGAAATATATGACAGAATTTGTAAGAAAATGTAACAAGTTGTAATGTACACTAATTGTAATTATTATTGTTACTATTTACAAGGAAATACTTTCCATCACTTTATTTTAAACCTCTGTGCAGATCATCTAAGTATATATTATCAATTGTGTAGCAGGATAATAAAATCTGTTCATGGGTGTTTTTGATAATCAATATAACTTTTTATGAATGTAAACCTTCTTTTCAGACTAACTTTATCAGATTAACATACAAAATCTACTGGCATAATACAAATATTAAAAATATTGTATTTTATTCCTGGACCATGTAAACCTTACTTTTAAACTTACATTGGAGCAAGCTCAGAACCTTGCTGCATGATGGAACCAGTAACAAACCAAAAAGAGTTGTTCAGACTGAACTGGTTCTCCAATTCTTCAAGATCCTCATCGTCAATGCAAGGATTTGGATTTGTCCACTCTTTTGGGCTGATTCTGAAAATTAAAATACTGAAAAATAGGATATTTGAAGTATGGAAATAAAACCCTTTTGAGGAATTCATTGAAAGAAAAGCTTATCTTGAGATTAAAGGATTCCAGTGGTATGACATCAAGAGACATAGATTTAATGATTTAATTATTTGTTACTAAATGTATTTCTTGTATATACATGATATATAAGTTTAAAAACACATAAGTTTTTTAAAGCACTTAACTTGCACTTTTTCCAACCCAAGTCATTCATATTTACCTTCAACAAACTTTGCCAAATTCTTAGTAGCCTACAAGCAACATATTTTAATTTCTTTTATTTACTGAAAATTCCAACCGTTATCATTCGTACAAGAAAGTAATTTAAATATATATATATTTTCATTTATTGACTTATTCTTGAGATAATGATCATCAAGATATGGGCGAATATGGATTTCGAGAGAGTGTGAGTGAATATAGTCAGTATTATAAACTAAAGAAGCCTATTCCTTAGAAAGTTTGGTTGATTAGTAGCCGAATGACAGTTATGAACAGCGTTTGTTATCAGCTGATTCCTTTGAATATATAAATAACAATCTATTCCCCCCTTTCTGCAAATGGAGTTATGATCCTTCATTGATGGACATAGAGCAACTGACAACACTACAACATTTTATTCTTGTGTCTAAAATTATATTAACATGTTCATTGATATTCATTTTTACTTTATCAAAATAAAATACAAAACAGGTTTAAATTTAATGTTATAAGATTAACAAATACTCCAGTAAATAAATTTTAATTGTGTAAGGCCTTTCGGTAACAAAGTTACCATCTTCAGACAACCAAACTATAACCAAACTGGTTGTCTGGTTTGGTTATAGTTTGGTTGTCTGAAGATGGTAACTTTGTTACTGAAAGGCCTTACACAATTAAAATCTATTTACTTTAGTATTTGTTAATCTTATAACATTAAATTATATTTCCATCCAGTAAGAATCGAGCTTGAAGAATGATACAGCTTTAAATGTTTTATACTATCCAAGAATAACCAAGTAGGTTACTAACTATGAATAAAAATTATAATAGCTTTTTATTCACAAAATGATTTTGTTCTAAAACAAGTTAATACTAGGATTAAAGCTAATTAAAAGAAAGAAAAGGTATTTTATTTGTTGTGTAATGAAAGCTAAAAGACCTTTTACACCTTGATAACTTGAGGCTTTATTTGATGAACCAGTTTTCATTCACAGTGAGGGAACTGCAAAGAATGAAAATCAAAACAATTAAATATTAAAACTGAATTGAATCATGGAATATACCGAAGAAAGTTTTGCCTTCCATGAATGTGATATTTCGAACTATGAATTAAAATTATTTTATTGTAACTTAAATTTATAAGAATTATTTGTTGTTGTTTGAATAGCAGTCTCAATATTAATTTTAAATGATAAAACCCTCTTTATACAACAGTAAAACCAATGGCCAGGTCCTCCCTCTTCAACCATTAATTAAGTTTTTTGTTTCCATCTTTATTTAGTTTTCTAAATTTAAGTTATTTTCGTTAACAACTCACCTGGCTACAACATACATGAGGAAGGACACACCTACGTACGCTGCGATCACACTCTGCCAGACTTCATTGCTGAACGGTGACATGAAAGAAAACAAGCTGGGGGCCTTTTGTGGCTTTTTATACAAAATACCAATTCCTGGAAATAGTTTCTGCCATTAAAAAAATGAGAATGGAGTTGATAATATAAAACAATTTGAAATCATTACTGAATTTGAATGATTAGGTAGAATAATTTTTTCTGCTGTGGTAACTTTAAACTTTAATTACAGTAGTTTTTCACATTAAGACAAGCACCTGAATTATACAGGTTCTGTTTTGGGCTGTAATTTAAAAATGCCTTTTGATAAGTCCTTTGAAAATGACAAACATGTAAAAAAGCAAGATAAAAAAATAAAGCAATTATGGAGATATTTCAAGACCACTGGCATTATCTTTAGTCCCTCACTGTAGAGGGTTAATAGAAAACTGTTTTGCAGTGTTTTGCACTGTGTTGGACTGAATATAGACCAGTGGCATTCAAATATCTCCGTGAAAGTAACATGAAATAGGTAGTTCAAACAAATCGTTTAGTCATGGAAACCTCTTTACATGGAGTATCACTAGAAAAAGGTGGGATTCAAACTAATTTAATTAAAGAAAAACTATTTAATTTGTTATAAAATGAAAGCTACAAGAGCTTTGTACCTTGATAACTTAATGCTTTATTCAATGAACTGTTTTCCAATCATAGTCTAATTGTTTAGAATGAATATCCAAATTATTAAGTAATAAAACATCTTAACCAATCCAGTGACATGTCATAGTTTCTATAATATTTGGGAAATCAGTTATTAGGTGTGTATGACATTTCCTACCATTTAACTGAATATTTAATGATTGAAACACGATGGAGGTTCTCTCAGTCTTGTTAGTTAATGTATTGGATTGTCTGATTTAATTTTTGGATTTAATTTAATCAGTTTTAACTATCAGATTTAATTTATTGGATTATGTTAGTTTAACTCATTGCATTATCATAAAAGGATTAAAATTAATAAGAGTACTTTAAAATTGTTTCATATCCAGCAGAAAAATATGATTTCATCGTACCTACCCAACTGCATATATGGCATGGTAAAATCCACATCTTTTTCTCGTTGACGAGTTATTGTGATATCAGCAATTGCTAAATCAGCTTCCTAAAAATTAAATCAATTGAATTAATATTAATTTAATTTTTGGTTTAAAATAAATCCTTATTAAATTAAAACATAGAATCCCTAAGATTAAAACATTTACTTTTAACTGTATTCAGTGAAAGTACTGTACATTATAAAATATGGTTATGCCATGATTCTATCAGATTGGTTCGTGAAACTTTATTTGGAAGTAACTACTATCAATGAATACACACCTATACAAAGTGAAAAGCCAAAGTAAAATGTAAGTGGAGTAACTTTTTCTGATTTTGCTATCTTGGCACAGTTACCGCAAGGTTGAGCTTGTTGCAATGACAGCCTACAGTAAGACAGAGAATGACAGAGAGGGCAGTGCTGCTGACTGGAGACAGAGGGAAGATTACAAAATGACATGAGAATGAGAGATAAAGAAAATGGCGGACTGGAGCATTAGGTTGGGAGAGGGGTACATGGCAGAAATTCTCAACCCATCCTGCTTATCGGGTTGTTTCGTCTACTATAGAAAGTCTGACTCCCTATCTATTTTTGCTTCATTGCTACTATCCACTAATGTTAACTATTTCATGTATTCAATACAACTGATAAGATTGAAAACGTTATTTTTTACCTTTGTTCAGTACAAAATAAACAAACTCACCCCTGATATGACCTTCCCAATCATTCCGTTCCATTTGCCAGTAACTTTGTCTGGGTTACCACTGCTACCATCTTCTTGTTCCCGAAATGTATAGTTAAAGCCGTTCATTAACGACAGTTCATGAATCACATCTATTCCCATTCCCTCATACTTTTCATTGCCCACAAGGTGTGTTGTTGTTTCCTTCAGCATCACGTGAGGGTCGACCTACAAAATTACAGTTTCCATCATCTAAAGTATCATTCGTAAATTCATGTGGTTTTTGACAGGAAATATCAAGATGTTAACTTTTTGGAGATTTCCAATGCTTCAAGTGTTTAAAACCCCTGGACACTTGTTGTAAACACTCAAAGTGTTACAATGACTCACAAATCATGAATTAACCAATGCCAACAAAGAACTTTAAAGACAAGAAATATCAGTTAAAACTTTTTCCAACACTATAGGAAAACTTTAAAATTATCTCAGCTTTAAAATAATGCCAACTTAAAGAACAGCTTTTTAGCTATTCTGTTCCATGTTCTGTAAGTTCTGCATTCTTGTTCTGTTGCATGTTAATAGACTAAAGTGTTTGCATGGTTTTGCATACTTAGCGAAAAGATATTACTGTTTTGCCTGTTTGTGAAATGGGTGGTCCGTTTGGATGGATCCTAACTGGTCTTCACAGATAATTCATTACGGTATGTCATTCTTCTTCGTGATGGTAATATATTATAAGCATTAACATTAAATTAGCTTCTTATCACTAAATAATACAGCTTTTGGGAAATATTTCGATTTAATTTCTAAAATAATGTTCAATCCCTGCTTCAAAATCAACAAACATAAAATAATTTTGTTTTATGAAGAAGGGATTGAAAATGATTTTAGAAATTAAATCAAATTATTTTATGTTTGTTGATTTTGAAGAAGGAATTGAAAATTATTATAGAAATTAAATCGAAATATATCCTAAAAAATTGTATTATTTAGTGATGAGAAGCTAATTTAATGTTAATGTTGACAGATGATGTCGAAATGTTTAGTGACATTTATTCCATTCATCGTCACAGATGGACCTGTAGTGAATTCTGAACTGGAGTCGATTTAACTACATGGATTTAAATAAAAGCAAATGTGTGGCTTTTATTCCTAATACCAGAGTAATACATGTTTGTCAGTTTAATTACATGCTACATGATGTTAAACCTGTATGATGACATGATTTGAAACCTGGGGACTGCTTCACTCGTAGGGGTGACATAGTGCACTCAAGACCGTCCGGGAGTAGGTAGGGCTTGGGCGGTCTCATAAGAGAGGTCGTTCAGGTCATGCCTTGTGTAGTTAACTACAACCTGCACGTTGGTGGCCCTGCTTTTACTAATCCCGGCGGATCTAGGCTGGAGTCCCGATTGACTCTCTGATGGTGGGCAGCAGCGCTATCAGTACCAGGGTCAGCTGTCAGTATGAGTTATGCTGGCAGCTCTCACTGGATGCCCTGAAACCGGTCAGATTGACCAGGATGGGGATCTGCGAACCCTAGGCTAAAGTGTTATGCGACCCGTGCTGATGGTCTCGTGGCATTGGGGGTATATTCAATGTCATTAACGGAGCCCTCTGGGAACCAGGGGAAACCCAGTTGTATTACCCTTATCTCCCTATTCGGGTCACTGGGGAGATGGACTGTCAAAACCCGGTTCTCGTGGGAACAAAATGGATGATGAACAAACAAAAAAGTCACATATGTTACAGGTTGGCGGGGTGGATGTGAATCCAGAAGACTTGCCAATCGAAAAAATGAGAGTGTCCGACATAGTTACTATGGAGGAAGAAGCACTTCTAATATCCGATGAGGAAAAAGTGAACTCTGAGGAGAAGCCGGCACCAAAGAAGAGGCTCTCCAGAAGTGAGTTAAGGAAGAAAAGGATAGAGGAGGCCCTCGCGAGAGGTGAGCCTATCCTTTCCAGGAGCGAGAGGAAGAAGGTCTGGGAGGAAAAAAACCGTGAGCGCGGTAATGCCCCTGGATCTTCTGGCCAGACTACCTCTGGAGTGGGTGTGAAGAGGTTGCATTCGCAGCTGACACCCGAAAGCCGAGGTAACCCAGACAAGAGAAGGAAAGGGCATGACGAGACCCCTAGCTGCGCTAGAGGGGCCGAGACGTATGCGGAGAAGATCTCTGTAGAGAAGATTGCTGTGGTCAGACAAGATCACCCAGCAACTAAGCTCACGGAGGATGAAGCTAAGTGCTTGAAGAGGGAGCTGGGCAAACGTGCTATGAAAAGCAAAGACGTGAGAATGTCCAGTTGCCACGTGGAGGGAGGTGCATTGGTGGTGGGTTGCACTAACTCCACGACAAAGGAGTGGCTGGAGAAACAAGTCCTGGAGTTGAACCCTTTTCAGGGTATTCAACTGAAGACAGGGCCAGCTAGGACCCTTGTTAAAATGGTCACGGTCACTACCTTTGTGCCCAAGACCGTTGAAGTCGATGATACCAAGGAACTTCTGGAAGCCTTGAAGAACCAGAGTGACTTGGACACAGACCACTGGACGATTGTTGGAGGGAATACAAACCCCAACGGTCAATTCCTGGTCTTCCATATCGACGAGGACTCTCTGGTTAAGCTGAAGGCTCTTGCGATGCGCCCATTCGTGGGCTGCGAGAGGATTACCTTCAAGCTGCAGGGAAAAGGTCCTCAATAGATGACTGCAGTGCTTCAGATAAATCTCCATCACAGCAGAGCAGCAACGGCTACACTCTGCCAGAAGATACTGGCTGACAACATAGGAGTAGTTCTTATTCAAGAACCATGGACCGTTGGCAGCCGTGTAATGGGGATGAGCACTGCAAGAGGTAAGTTGATTTACGATATAGGCAGTAACAATCCTAGGGCTTGTATATATGTCAGCAACAGTATAAAATCACTGAAAATTTCACAACTGTGTTCTAGAGACACAGCCGTAACAGAGGTACAACTGCAAGCCGGTAATGGTAACATTACGATGACGCTTGCATCTGCGTACCTCCCATATGATGCACCAGAACCACCGCCGACCACTGAGATGAGGCGGATTGTGGAAGAATGCATCAGCAACAATCGTCACCTGGTTATGGGATGTGACGCCAACTCACACCACATGGCGTGGGGTAGCAGCGACGTCAACAACCGTGGTGAGTGTCTATTGAATTTTATAGCTGAATCTAATTTAGTTATAATTAATCAAGGCCGTAAGCCAACCTTTATGCAAAGAAGAGGTGTAGGGGTAAGAGAGGAGGTCTTGGACATAACCTTGGCTAGCTGCTACGCAGCTACAAAGGTTATTAACTGGAGAGTGCTAGACGATCCGTCAGCTTCGGATCACAACTACATCTCATTTAAGGTAAGTTCGTACAGCATAGATGAGACTTACAGAAACCCTAGGCGTACAGATTGGGAAAAATTCCAGTTGGAGTTAGAAAACAATCTGGGTCAAACTGAATTAATACAAGGGCAAGGTACTGATATGATGGCGAATTCCACGAGGAACGCCGTAATGGAAGCATATCACAAAGCCTGCCCTGAGACACGTAAAAACTCCAGGAAGCAGGCCTGTTGGTGGTCGCAGGGTCTGGAGATCCGGAGGAAAAACATACGTAGAATTTATAACGTAAGTAAACGCACAGGTAACTGGGATAGATACTCAGCAGCATTAACAGAGTATAACAAGGAGATAAGAAAGGCCAAGAGAAACTCGTGGAGAGAGTTCTGTCAGAGTATTGATAGAGTACCTGACTGTGCAAAACTCCACAAGATCTTGGCCAAGAGTCCTAACAATGTAGCGGGCACAATCCTAAAGGAAGATGGTACCCACACAAACAGTCCCGAGGAAACGCTTCAGGTATTACTGAGTACACATTTCCCAGGATCTTTTCAGCCTAACGTCACGGTGGAAGAAGAAGTCAGAAGAGAGCCGAGAGGGAGAGCGACTCGTGAGGACTGGGACTGTGCAAAGGCTGTTATTACCTATCAAGGTGTTAAATGGGCTTTGAACTCGTTTCAACCATTTAAATCACCAGGAACCGATGGTATCTTTCCTGCTCTCTTACAGGTAAGTGCGGACCTGGTAATTCCACACCTCCTACGCCTGTTCAGATTGAGTCTGGCAACAGGAGTTATCCCTGCATCATGGAGAACCTCTAGAGTGATCTTCATTCCCAAGCCAGGTAAAGAATCCTATGATGTAGCAAAGTCTTATAGACCTATAAGTCTTACCTCCTTCTTCACTAAGACCATGGAGAAGGTATTGGATAGGCATATAAGGAACACTATCTTGGTAAACCGGCCTCTGCACCGGAACCAACATGCCTACCAAATGGGTAAATCCTGCGAAACGGCCTTGCATTGCTTGGTCAGTAGGATTGAACAAGCTATTGCGCAAAAGGAAATAGCTTTGGCAGTATTCCTGGATATAGAAGGAGCTTTTGATAACACGAGCACTGGCTCGATAGTGTCAAAGCTGGTATCAAGGAATACTGAAAGCACAATTGTAAGGTGGATCAACAATATGCTAAGTAGCAGGAGAGCAGAAGCATCCTTGTGCGGGGTTACAAGAGAGGTCAAAACCCAGCGAGGATGTCCACAGGGTGGAGTGCTGTCACCGAGTCTGTGGAACATTGTTGTGGATGATCTCCTCTGTACCCTAAACAACCAAGGCATGTATGCTCAAGGATATGCGGATGATATTGTTATTATTGTAAGAGGCAAGTACATAAACACATGTGCTGAACTCATGCAAAGGGCTCTTACAATTGTGGAGGGATGGTGTGAGGATGAGGGGCTATCTGTAAACCCCTTGAAGACCTTCATGGTACCCTTCACAAATAAAAGAAGCCTAGAGGTGATAAGACCGATGTTATGCGGCGACCGAATACAGGTTAGCAAAGAGTTTAAGTACTTGGGAATCAAGCTTGACGACAAACTAACCTGGAATAGACACCTTGACTATATTACTAAACGCTCTCAGACCACACTAATGATGGTGAGACGCGCGGTTGGGTGTACTTGGGGTCTCCGACCAGAGATGTCAAACTGGCTATACACTAGGGTCATAAGACCGATGCTAGTGTATGGATCTATTGTGTGGTGGCCTAAGGTACAACAAAGCACAGCAGCTGCAATCTTATCAAGGGTGCAGCGAGTGGCGTGTCTGAGTACATTAGGAGCCTTTAGGGGTACATCCACGGCTGCGATAGAGGTAGTTCTGAACCTCCCCCCCCTCGACTTGTTTGTCAAAGGGGAGGCAAGGACAGCTGCCTACAGAATGCAGTGCAGTGGGAATTGGCGTTACCATCCTGACAGTAAGCATTCTAGAATAATCGAAGTCTTGAAGCTAGATATTCTAGACATGGTGCCGGATAGAATGGTAAAAACCACAGATCTCGAAAAGCCATACCATGTTAACATAGGTGGTAGGGATGTGTGGAAAGAGGGGGAACCCAACTATATGTATAACGCCCTTACCTGGTACACAGACGGGTCAAAGACCAGGAAAGGAACTGGTGCAGGTGTATTTGGCATCAGACCCAGGGTAAGCGAAAGCATAAGCCTGGGTAAATTTGCAACCGTCTTCCAAGCTGAGGTCACTGCCCTTGCTGAATGTGCGAGGATTAATGTAAATAGAGGCTATAAGGGCAAAGTCATTTACATTAACTCGGATAGTAAGGCAGCACTGATGGCCCTGGCTAAACAGGCTTACAGTTCCAGGACTGTATGGGAGTGCCATAAGGCAATTAAGGCACTGGCAGAATCCAACAAGGTTTGCTTGAATTGGGTGCCAGGGCACAGTGGGATCAAAGGGAACGAAGAAGCAGATAGGTGTGCCAACGTAGGAGCTGACTGCATTCTCTTTGGCCCAGAACCTGCGTGCTGCATAGCATACAGCCAAGCACGTGAGTCAGTATCTCAGTGGGTTGCAGGTGAGCAACAAAGACACTGGGAAAATACTGACGGCAACATTCAGGCAAAGAGGATACTAAGGGGCTCCTCAAAGTCCCTATCAGTAGAGGCCCTACGGCTAAACAGGAAGGAACTCCGAAGAGTGGTAGGATTTATTACTGGCCATTGGTTGTTCCGTAGTCACCTACGAAGAATAGGAGTGATGGTTGACACCACCCTATGTAGGAAATGTGGAGAGGAGGAAGAAACAGCTCACCACATAATATTCGAATGTCCAGCATTGATGCGACATCGCCTAAACTCCTTCGGGCCACAATTATGTGTAGATGAAGGAGGTCAACAGGAAAATACTGTATCCAAGATCCTAAGGTTCTCAAGAGGCCTGGGATTCGATACAGTTTAAACCTGTGAAAGAGGGTGCACAATAAGCCAACAGGCTGAGAGGCAACTACCAGGATGCATATGCACAATCCTGGCCCTCAGTAAAAAAAAAAAAAAAAATTTAAAATTTCTTATTGTTGTCAGCACTCGTGACCTTGGCAGTCTTTTAACTTCTACCTTGGACGTCAGTGAGCATAATTATCATTGCTAACAAATTTCAATAACTCTTTTGATCATCAGTTGCACTTGTTGTCAGAACTTCTACATTGCACCATTTAGGGCTTGTTCTATGTTCCACTTGCTCTGCCCATCTTCGAGTTCTACTCTGTACTGTAGTCTTGTTCCCTTTCCAGGTAGGAAAAATTTCAATTTTGGTTTCAGTTCAGAGGCAGTTTCTAGGGATGGTTGGTGTTAAACTTGTCTTCCAGTACAGAGATGTGGATGTTCAAGAAATTCAACTTAACTTTCAGCTATCCACCCTTGAAACTTGAAGAACATATGGTCTTTCTATACAAGTCATTGAATGGACTTATTTACTGTCCATGATGACGTTCAACTTGACTGAGATTCTTCAACTTCATGTTCCTCATGAATCCCACTTTCATCACCGGTTTGGCATGCATCACCATCCAACCAGTTTAGATACACCCACCCAACCACCCATACACATACAGTGGTATTTACCCACCCACCCACCCATACACATACAGTGGTATTAACCCACCCATCCACCCATACACATACCGTGGTATTTACCCACCCACCCACCCATACACATACAGTGGTATTTACCCACCCACCCACCAATACACATACAGTGGTATTTACCCACCCACCCACCCATACACATACAGTGGTATTTATCCACCCGCCTACCCATACACATACAGTGGTATTTACCCACCCGCCCGCCCATACACATACAGTGGTATTTACTCACTTGACCATCCATGCACATACAGTGGTATTTACCCACCCGCCCACCGATACACATATAGTGGTATTTATCGGTTACTACCACTGTTTGTGTATGGGTATTCGGGTGAGTGGGCTAATACAACTGTTAGTCTATGGGTGGGCGGGTTAATACCACTGTATGTGTATGGGTGGGTGGGTTAATACCACTGTTTGTGTATGGGTTGGTGGGTGAGTGTGTTAATACTTGAGAGAATAACCTCACTTACCTCACTTATTAGTTATAAGTGTCAATATAATCCGGCCGATTTTGATTTTGTGGAAGGTACTAAATATATCTTACTCAAGTGCTATATATATTTAATACCACTGTACGTGTATGGATTGCCGGGAGGGTCAATACCACAGTATGTGTATGGGTGGGCGGTTGGGTCAATACCACTGTACGTGTATGTGTGGGCGGATGGGTCAATACCACTGTACGTATGAATTGTTCTCCTTATTTCTTTTAGTAAGACATCAAACGAAGTACCACCGAACGTGTATGGGTGGGTGGGTGGGTTAGTACCACCGTACGTGTATGGGTGGGCAGGTGGGTTAGTACCACCGTACGTGTATGGGTGGGCAATGGGTTAGTACCACCGAACGTGTATGGGTGGGCGGGTGGGTTAGTACCACCGTACGTGTATGGGTGGGCAGGTGGGTTAGTACCACTACCAGTATCACAGAATTATACCTAGATTGAAAAGGTAGAGACATATGCCCTGGTGTTAATTTCTTTAATTCTCCCTGTGCAGCCTTCGAGAAGAGTTGAGCTACAATTGTATGACTTTAAGTTTGTTGTTTGAGTTACCACGTAGTGTTTACTGTGTTTTGTTTACTATGCTACCGCTTCCTGTTACCTAGATTTTAGTAGGTATAGTATTTTTTTTTTTTTTTTTTACTTCTGTTTGCTTTGTTTATATTAAAATTTCATATTTATTGTTTTACAGAGTTTAAATTAACGTGTCATATTAAGTTATCTTGATATTCAAGTCAACTATTTTTTATTTCACATTATCTTTGTTGTTCTATAACCTAAAACTACTGTATGTCTTTTTTATGTATTCATACTCATAATGTCTTTACATAAAAAGTATATGTCATGTTAAACATTGATTTGATACCAGCCAGTCTTAGTTTCCACCCGCATAAGGGTGTATTGCCAACAATAACTAAAAATAAATAGAAAGTACATTTTTTTAATTCATTCCAATTAACATAAAAATTAGCCACATGAGGAAGTGTGGAGTGCTAAAATAATTTTAATTCAATATGCTTATGTTTAGTTGTGTTTTTTATAAACTTCTCAAGAACCAAAGTTTCCTATGAAGTCTGTTTCACTCACCGATAGTGCAAATCAACAAAATCTTGACCTATGTAGTATTTCAAGAATTGATACATCAGCAGATCAAATGTAAGCTGTAGCTCCTAGATATACAGTATTCTGTATGACATTTTTGAAAGGAAATAGGAATGAGTATCACCTCAGCCTGATATCGACTGTCTATCACACTTGTTATCTATGACAGCAACCAGTCGCTTTAACCAAATCTGCATTCACCACTCCTAACCTCCTCAATTATCTGCTACATCAGTTTACTTGTAATAGCTGATTATATTTGGTATTACATGTGCATAATTTGGAGAACTACTCATAGGTACCATTATTTCTTGAGGCTATACAATAGTTGATAGTATTTAATGTTTCATTAAAACCCTAGATTTGTAGATGCTTGATTTTTATATTTTAACATGAAACTAATATAAATGTTCATTAAACTTAGAAGTCAAACATTCAAATCAGGTATGTGTTATTTTAATTAACTAACCATCTTACATAATTTGTTCCACAGGAAACAGGTCTTACCAGTGAGATCATCACAATGAATGTTACATTTCTCAGATCCTTGTTCCCCGTAGCCTCTTCCTCACTTGGAATCGAGTGGGTTAGATTCGCTCCAAGAGTGGTGTTCCAAATGCCTTTCTTTACTATTCCCTCTGATGTCAGTTCAATTATGTCCAACTCAAAATTGGACCGGAACCCCTCATGGTCAAATTTTATCAAGCCAGTCAGTCCTGTCACTTCAGTCTGCAATTGAAAATTGTCAAACAAATTTATTTAGTTTGATTTTTAGATATCTGAAAATTTAATTCAATACTCACATTTAATATTTTATCCATTAAATATATATGTGTAAAGCTAAAACAGCATTTGAAAAATTTCAGACCATCGGAACAGCACTAAGAAATATTCTGAGAAATTTATCAGGCTCGATATAATTTTATCAGCTAATATATAACAATTGTATCCAATAAGTTAAAACCAGGCTGCTGTCTTGCTATAACTTGTGAGTAGGATTAACAACATTTTGAAATTAAAATGAAGTATTTCACAAAATCAGATATAAATAAAACGTTCATTTTAAAATGCCCAGAAACATGAAGTTTTAAAATATACTACATATTCATACCACTTTCATGTAATTGATGATGCTGTAACCATGTTCCCAGTTTTCATTTTCGTCACAACTCAGAGGTTTGGGTTCCAATTCATGACTCTTCAACAACTCATCCACCGCTTTGGCATACAACACCACAGAATCGTGAATCATCGCCATTTCTGCCTATAAACATTGAGGAAATAACAGACAACTGAATAATTGTATCCTTAAATGATTGATCAATGGCTTGTGAAGAACCAAATAAAAATAATACATATCTTCTAAATGAATGTCTTTATCAAGAAAGAAACTGTTCCAACAGTTCTCAGATATGGCTTGAAATTCAATATCTCGTCTGTAAAGTTATGAAGGAAGATAATGGATTAATATTATGCAGAACATCTTCAAAAATCACAAGTGATGACAATAATATATACCTTTCCTGATCCTCTGTAAGATTAAAAATGCAAGACTTTATTTCCTTCAAGAACATACACAATTGTAATGTACATTATCAAAATAAATGCATTGTAGCTGCTAATCAGTATTGTTGAAAGGTATGATTACTGTACAAATAGATTTATTTAATCTATTATGGTCTTAATCACATTATGGCATAAGGTAAGTTTTAATGGTTTCAAAATATTCTTCTAATTTATAGGTGTTTTAACAAACAGTTCATTAACAAACTTTTTACCTGTTAATGAAATAGTATACACACATGTTCTACAAGTGTTACTACTTGACTCTCATGTCCTATATCCTATGTATTTGTCACCAAGTGACTTTGTAGGTTTTTAAAAATGATGTAATCAGAAAACTTCTGCCACCTGCAAACAACTTTGTCACCAGTCCAAAATATATAATAACAATCAGTTCATTATATTGAATAAATTTCTGAGAGGAATTCCAGCTACAGAATAAAATGAAAGACTTGATAAATTTGCTACAAAAATATAAATATATCATAACAATGTACATTTGTGAAACATGAGGAGATAAAACCGGACTTTTTCTTTGCACTTTGTTTTGATAAGTACCATGACAGTATTTCATAAATTCATTGATTGGTTCTGGTGGAGAATTGTATATATGTGTAAATAATGTAATATTAAATTAGAATGGAAAAAATGAACTAACTGTGTTTGGCCATTGGTGACTGAGCCAAGACTAAATAAATGTAAGCGGCACTGTAGTGGTCAGTCATGGGTACATTGTGGGTCACCAAAGGCCGGTAAACATTTTGCCAAAAACAAAAAAACTTATTCCGTATAGGTTTCAATTTGAACCATATGCTATTTTTTCATAAGCCAAAAGGTAAGTGTTTATTATTGCAACAATTTTAGAGTATAAATTAATAATGTTGAGCTATTTCATTACTAAACGCATTAAAGGGTTGCCAATTTAGATTCTTCCTGCAATAGTTTTAGCGGTGGAAGTAATAAGTACGTTGTTTACAATAGATACTAATTTTTAAAAGTAATGAAATTTCACCGTTAGGTTTTCTTCAGTAATTTCTTTAGCATCTTCTGTCTGTCGCTCAGCCCAAAATTCCAAATCTCTTGCACCTGGGGGCTTTTGGGGTCAAACAGTCCGAACTACCTGTAATGTTGGTTCCAGCATGCATAAAAGGTTCCAGTCAATTGTGTGGAAATCCTAGAACATTTACATTAATATTAGTTATTCATTTTACTTTTCCTTATATATTATGTCAGTCAGTGGCACTTCATATATTTGTGTATAGTTAGGGAGCTCCAGGGAATGTGGGGGTAAGAAATACCCCTCATGAGAGGGGGAGTCTGAGGAATCACCACGAAAATGTTTGGGAGTTTAGACTAAAAATAGCTTTATTTAAAAACTTTCTAAATAATATTTTGACTATATCATTTTTTTTATATTTGCTCTTGAATTAGAAAAATAATGTATTTACAGTATACAAATAACTGAACCTCTAGTTTGTATTCAGTTTGGAAACGTTTATTGCATTATAGCAAGCATCTAGATCATATCAAGCAGATGCAAATGATAGCAGATGCATTATCAAGGACTCTCAGATGCACTTCTTTAAAAGCCTTCTTTCGAAAATACATATTACAAATTTGTTTAGTATTAATAATTTCCAATATATTTTATTTTAAGATGATTAGTTTTATTTTGCTGATTATATATGCAGAAACAACGACTAATTCTGAAATTTGTAAGCCTTGTTGTTTAACTATAATGAATTTTATAATACAAGCTAAAAAAAGTAGTTTAATATTTTTTTCAAGACTATTATTGTTTAACGAAATGTAAGCAAAAACAAACTATGTGAAATAAATTTAAAAAAAAACAAACATGGACATATTGGTTAACGTCGGTAGATGGAATCGTAAGGGAAAGGCCACATCATGGCAGAACGAAGCAAATATGAGTTTTGAGAGGAGGTTTTAAGCAGTTTCCCACAACTGTCTGCATTTGTGAGTCGCGCAAGTAAGTGGTAGTAAGTTTGTTTTGTGGCCACTGAATGTTGTGGTACCATTGAAGTAAGGAATGATTTTAATGTCCAACAATGTGTTGCCTATTTGCATATGTGCACTCGCAAGCGTTGACGATTCCATATCCAACTATTCAACAAGTTATTTGTGAATATATTACTTTATAGTGTCTTAGTTTTTTCAGAAGTAGATGTAGGAATTTCGTCACTTCCTATAAGTGGACAACGTCACTGATTAAGACATAGTTTAGGTTAACTACTTTTAAATAGTAACACATGAAATATAAATCATATTTCAAAAGTATGGGAAGAGCTAAAATAAATCATAACATCACAAATAATTGCTACTCTTCCTATCAACTATTATACAATTAATATATGGAATATCCTATTGAAGAAACTATGGAAATCTTGAATATAAATTTTGATCCATTGTTTAGCCAATGAGTTTGGCAATGTGTAACATATAATTTGTATGCGGAAGTAATTAGTTGTAAAAATTGTCGTCCTACCACTCAGGATAAGGTCAGATCAGAAAGTTAGTTCACTAGAAGAATTCACTCAAGTTAGTCAGTTCATTGGAGTTAATTCAGAGGAAGAGTTCAGTGGAGATAGTTCTGTTAGTGAGTTCGTGGAAATATTTTTCAAACTTTACCTAATTTAGTGAGTTAAATTAAATTTCTACAGAAACTTGTGTTGTGGAATTTATTGATAAAGCGCTACTAAACTCTACAGTAACTTGATTGTTGTGGACTGTATTGATAAAGTGCTACTGATGTCTACAGTGGATTGTTTGTAAATAGTGTTGTGTATCAGTCAGGGGTGGCCTGGCTCCGTGTGAGGCCCTCGGCCAAAACCAAATATGGGGTTCCTTGCGTGCCACAAAAACTACTAATTCGTGTACACAATTTTGTGCCTAACAATGATTTTTTGCACTACTTTACCCATGAATACTTATAAATGTGGCTAGGTGAAAGATAAAATGCATTTTTAGTCAAAACAGTTTAACAAAACAAAATTGAATTCTTACAAATAAATATCCTGTTTTAAACTGACAATTGATACTACAAAAGTACAATTAAATTATGAGTTTGCTGTTTAGTTCTGTGCTGGTCTTAACTGTTAAAATATGGTATAAAGAACTGTAAGCATACTGCATGTTAACACAAAATGAATTTAAAATACATGTAAGTCAAGTCACTGTTTACATTACATCAGAATATTATAACTCGAACAGAACAACAAAAACATTTTAGATATTTGTTGAACTAAAAAAACAGCTGAGAGAAAGAATTATTGAAAATGAACACAGAGATAATACTGAATCTCAACACTTTCCCTCATTTTTAAGAATTTAAAGTTTACTTATTTAAGTCCCATAGCTTGCCACAATGTCACTAGTCCTTGGTTTATGAAGAGGCTTGGTCATGCAGTCTGCCAATTGGAACTCAGCTGGAACATGTTTGACTTTGATTTGTCCTTCTGCCACAAGCTCCCCGTATGAAGAAATGCCTTGTCTGGATGTGCTTGGTTCTTCTATGATTCTCAGGGTTTTTTCAGCCAACCTTGTTGTAGCTTCATTGTCAATCTTAAGGACTGGTACTCCCTTTCAACACTGTTATCTCTTCAAAAAGTCTTTTAAGCCATACGATTTCTCGACAAGCTTCACTTGCTGCAACGATTTCAGCTTCAGTGCTTGAAATCGCTACGGCTTGATTGTTTCCCTGACTTATCCAGGTGATTGCTCCTCCTCCAAAATTACACACAACACCAGTTGTAGAGTGGCCAGTTGTTGAATCTCCAGCATGGTCAGCATCGCTAAAGCATTCTAGAAGATGGCAATTTCTCTTGATTTGTACTCAATTCCATAGTCAGCAGTACCTTTAAGGTATCTTAGAATCCGTTTTACTTTTACAAAGTCATCTTCGGTAGGGTTATCAAGAACGCGGATGTTTTACTAACAGCAAATGCTATGTCTGGTCTGGTTGCAGTCATTAAGTACATGAGTGCACCCACAGCTTCCCTGTAAAAAAAACATTTCTTTTGAACTTTTCACTTTCCCTACTTGCTCTGATTTATTTTCTTTCACAATTGGTGTGGGAGCTGGTTTACAGTCTATCATGTTAAACCTTTCCAGTACATTCCTCGTGTACGCTGATTGAGACACTTTTATGTTCCTGTCCAGTTTCTTTTCTATTTCCAATCCCAAATAGTAAGATGCAGGTTTAGAAGTGATTTTGAATTCCTTCGTCAAGCGGTCCATAAATTCTTGCTGCATTGCTGAATTGTTTGACGCTAAAAGTCCATCGTCTACATAAAGTGCCACGAGTAGTTTCTTCTCATCTCCCGTTTTATGAATAGACACGGATCAGCATCAGTATTCTTGAATCCTTGACGATTCATAAAGCTGTTAAATCTGTTACTCCAACAGCGAGGCGCCTGTTTCAAACCGTAGAGACTCTTGTTTAGCCTGCATACACGATCTGTCCCAAATCATTGAACCCGTCTGGCTGTGTCATGTAGATTACTTCATCTACTTGACCGTAGAGGAAGGCTGTTGAAACATCAAATTGTGTTAGCGTCATCTTTTCGACAGCTGCAACACTCAAAGTGATCTGATTGTACTCAGTCTTGCTACTGGGCTGAAAGTCTGGTTGTAGTCCACTCCTTTTTTCTGTGAGAAACCTCTCACTATCAATCTCGCTTTGAGTCTGTCAACCGATCCATCAGGGTTAGTTTTGACTTTGTATAGCCACTTGCATGTTATACATTTCTTCCCAACAGGTAGTTTCTCCGAGTCCATGTTTGGTTTTCTGAGTGTGACTTCATCTCGCTTTCCATAGCTCGTTTCCAGTAGGAAGAGTTGTCACTATTGCATGGCTTCTTTGAATGATTCAGGCTCTTTCAATTTTGCATGTTCATAACTGCAGACATAACGTAGTCGTCAAATCTCTTAGGTGCGGTGATTGTAGATCTATTTCGTAGACTGTAATCATTTGAACTCTCAGGTACGTTGATTTCTTCCTCCTCGTCATCATTTTCCTCTGATTCTTGAGCTGTTTCCTGATTTCCATCGTCGTTTGGTTCTGGAAGTTCATGTTCTTGACACCTTTCACTAGGCAAAGGGATTTGAATCTCTCTGTGTTGGACCAATATGGGTTCTTCGCTAAAAACAACACCCTTGATCTTACCATTACGTTATTTTCTTGTATCCAGATCCGTTAGCCACATTCATCGTAGCCTACAAGGATTCCCTTCTGTGCCTTCTTCTGCATTTTCTTTCTTCTTTGTTTAGGTACATGTGGATAACAAGTGCTTCCAACTATCCTTAGGTGCTTTATACTTGGTTTCCGGTCTATCCATAATTCATATGGGGATTTCTCATTTTCACTAGAAGGACCCTGCGGTTGAGTATGTAAGCAGCACAGTTGATCAGTTCCACCCATAGGCCTTGTGGAAGTGATTCATGCGAGGCATCATGGCTCTTGCTGTCTCTATGGATGGTCCTATTTTCTCTCTCACTGCAACCGTTCTGCTCCGGTGTGTAAGGCATCGTTAGAGTGTGTCTGATCCCTTCCTTTTGTAGAATATTTCGGACTATGCTGTTATCAACTCGCCACCATAATCGCTCAAAATTTCTTTGATAATGTGTCCAGTTGTCTTAGCTGATTCCAGAAATAACTTAAGTTTTTCTGCGACCTCTGATTTTTCCTTCAAGAAAAATACACTACGGTATTTGGAATAGTCATCCTTGAACAAGACAAAATATTTGTAACCTGACATTGAATTTTGAAACGGTCCCCCACACGTCTGTATGAATTCGCTCCCCAGGGCTTTGGCTCGTTCTCTTGTGCCAAACTTCAACCTGTGACTCTTTCCATATACGCAACCTTCACACAACTCACTAGGCCTATTCATTGTCAGTTTTAATCCCAGTTCTCTCTCAACTATGGCTTTTACATGTTTCTTGTTCTGATGCCCCATCCGCTCGTGTTAGATCTGAAGAAGGTTTTCACTGTTCGTTAAAAGATTAGCTTGTATAGGCCTATCAGGGTTTTTAATATTCGTACATTCAGCTTATATAAGCCACCTCGTCTGCTTCGAGACCCGACTAGCACCACTTTCTCATTTACCTGCAGTTGACAAGTTTCAGTTTTGGATACAAACGCACTCTGTAAATGCTTATCTTGTGAAGCGAGTACTGAAAACAGGTTTTTCCTTATATGAGGTATGTACCACACATCTTCTAGTGTTATCCTGTCCCGACTTCCGTTCACTTCGACGTCCAGTTCAATAGAACCTTTTCCTAAGGCTTTTATAGAATCTCCGTTGGCGGTCATGTTTCCTTAGCAACAAACAGCTGAAACGTCTGAAACAAATCTTGCCTAAATGTTACATGATTTGTTGCACCATTGTCAACATACCAGCAGTCATAGTCGTCTTCAGACATCATTACATCAATTGACATGAGTGTCATATTTGAATTAGCTTTAGGCCTACTATTTTCAGGAGTAGTTTCTGAAGTTGACGGTTTTGGCGGTCTACCGTCTTCTTTCCACTTGGCACACTGTTTTACTTTGTGCCCATCTTTGTGACAATAATGACCAAAAATTTTCTTGTTAAATTGTTTTGCTGTCGAGCTAGGTTTTACTTTCACTTGACTTTTAGTCTTACCGTCTGATTTGACAAACAAAGCTTCTTGAAATTCTTTATTCTGATTATTCCTTTCCAACGCTTTTTTTCATACGCACACAGTTGCGTAGTCAGGTTATCAACGGTCCGATCAGATTTTGCCATTAATAACCAGCTTGATTTAAAAGCAAAATAATCATCTGGTAACATTCCCAAAATTTTACAGATCAAAAACAAATCAGGTAGAACAAATTTGTTGTCTTTATCCTTTGATATTTCTAGCTTCAACTCATTCCACAAGTTCTTAAGCTTTGAAAGATTACTAGAAATATCTTGGTTTGGATCCCTATTGAAGCTGAAAACTCTAGACATATGTCATAGGCCTTGTCTTCAGATACTCCGTCAAACAACCTGTGCAACTCTAGCCACACATCTCTTGCTGTTGAGAAACGCATCACTTTCTCAAGTGTTGTATCTGACAGATTGCTTGTAATAAGTATCATGGCTGTACTATCAGCCTTCATGAACTTTTCCAAGTCCAAGGTATACTTGGTTACCTCTTGTGCTGAAGCTCCATCTGCCGTTGGCGTAGGTTTTTGCAGATTTCCCTCCACAATGTCCATCACACCAGGCTGACTCCTCAACAAGATACTTATTTTAAATTTTCATGTTGCCCAGTTCTCCTTACCATTCAGAAGTCCTATTTGTACTTTTGCAAACTCCATCTTCGTTAGCCTAGCCTACCTTTTCCAGTACTGGCCTATTAGTTTACAAAAAGAAATTACACTTACGTAACCAATGCTCTGCTACCATGTTAAAATATGGTATAAAGAACTGTAAGCATACTGCATGTTAACACAAAATGAATTTAATACATGTAAGTCAAGTCACTGTTTACATTACATCAGAATATTATAACTCGAACAGAACAACAAAAACATTTTAGATATTTGTTGAACTAAAAAAACAGCTGAGAGAAAGAATTATTGAAAATGAACACAGAGATAATACTGAATCTCAACATTAACAACTTCATTGATAAAATTATTTTTGTTTAAATGTTGAAATATGTCTCTCTCTACCTTCATAAAAAGGAGAATATACATGTGTTAGTTCTCAAAGTTGACCTCAATCGGGTTTTTATGATTTTCACCTTTGAAAATGATCTGTCGATGTCCCGTATGTCACCTGTGTACACGGTATTGTCCTCAAAACTTGTAAACAATATAAAATTTGAGGAATAAATCAGTCTGAGACAGATAAAAAATAACAGAGAGTGCACATCCCAAACAAATAAAGATTTTATCCGAGTCATCACAATCAAATTTATCTGATTCTTCCTATAATCAGGCTTCTTCCAACTCTAGGTCTTACTTTTCACCGGACTTTTTTGAACTGTATATCCCTTCTCTCTTTCACATAGACCTTCGACGTTTAAAAAAATTTTCTGTTGGTCTGTAAACTTTTTGAACTCAAGTAGTAACTTAATTCTATCAATCTTACAATTATTTTGAATATATATTTATATTTTGACTCTTGAAGCACATTTTCAGGGAATTTTTCAATCCTTTTGATTTTATTAAATCGTTCCTTCAATGTGAATTAACAGATTTTACTCAAATATTTTTGCCATATTACAGTACTTTGCTCATTAAGAAACCAATATGTTTGTTTTGTTGGTAAGTAAAATAATATTCCAGATTTGAGAAGTCATTTGGGGGCCCCTATAACCCCGGTGCCTCGGCAATCGCCGACCTGACCAGACCACCCCTGGTATCAGTGAAGTGTATTCCTAGTTATTGACCTCTATAACCTTGTGACAGTAGTTACCAGGTTAGTTCCAGGTTCTGTGAAGTAACGCAGCTATCCTGAGTGGCAAGACAACAACATATATACAGCAAAGTGCCAGTGGCGTTGTAAAACACTCATGCTTATAACAGAGACTATTGTTTAATGAGCAGTTGGAGTTTGGAGTACTATGAAAACTGGCACATACATACAACTTAAGTGTTAAGTCCAACCGCTCACTGATGAGACAAAACAAGACTGACAAGGCAAAACATTTTGTATTTTCTTGTTTTGTTTTTTCTGTGTTACACACTGTTGACAAAACAATACGCGACGATACTAGACAAAACTTTTTGTCTTGTCTTGGCAATGAGTGGTTGGCCTAACAGTCTTTTTATAAATGCCATTGTCTAATCAAATGGAAGATCATGACTGTAGACATGGCATCATCATTGACAGGGATTTTTAATCATGATTATTGTAAGTTTCTGATGAAGCTGAAAGCAGCATATAATTCTTGACGAGTGATTAAACTTAGCTTATTACTTAGATTAGCTTGTTTAGCCCCATTTCTCAAGTGTTACATGTTTGGGCCTCGGGGCATGTGGCTCAGTAAGGTGATCTGCAAAATTTGTATATTTCATATTTTTCCAACATCTTTTAATCACTGCAAGTAATAAAAAATAGTTTGTTTGCAATAACACTATCTCTGTAAATGTAACTAAAACTCATCTTGAACTGTACTTTTAGTGTTAATGCCTAGTATGTACACACTTACTAAACACAACTTCAACCAGCAGGGCCGATATACATGTTTCTTGCTACCATGTCACTGTGAGTATGATTTGCCCCACCTTATATTTTTGCCCCATAAGATTTAAACTGTAAACTTCAATGGATAGTCTTTATAGTATCACGTCAATAATATGTGGAGTAGTATCACAACAGTATATATGGAGACGTATGGCTGTGCGAATGCCTTTAATTTTTTGATAGTAGTACTAATCATGTTCCAAAACTAAGACTGTTCTACTGAGTAAAAAATAGATCATTATTTACTGATGTTGGTCAATGGTTCATAAATTTATTTTAGCTACCAACTAATTACATCTAATGGATAATGTTATTTCTTTATATCATTATCATTTATATAATTACAATTTCGTTTACAAAAATAAGCTTCCATACTGTATTTTTAAATTTTCTTTGATTCAATTTAAATCATCAATCAGCTGTTATTTGCTACCAATCAAATCTAATCAGCTGTTAATGTCCCTCATCTCACCATAAACCATCATGACAAGTCAAAGGCACATCTATGTACACCTCCATCAATATATACTGTTGTAAATAGTTACAAACATTAGACTTACGAAAGATGTGATGATATAGTTGTACTCAGTGCCCATAAGTCCGACTTGTTGAGCATGAAGCAGCACATCATAGAGTATGTCTGCTGAGCAATCCAAAACTATGTTTTTCTGCTCTGAGTTCTTGATCCTTCTCATTACTGGTCTAGAAAATAATTTATACAGTGCTCTTAGAGATTTTTGTACAAGTTTTAAGGTGCTTAAATAAAACTTTACAACAACTTCCAATGAAATATTTTTGTTATCATTTAATTAACAATTATTAAAATGCTACACTCTGATCACCAACTTCAGAATAAGATTACAAAATTAGCTGAATTTATGAAAATTTGAGGTTACGCTAGAGGGCACTGGACTAGGAATTAATGTAATAGAAGGTTAATGGAATTAGCAAATTCACATGTGAGGTTAAGTCCACTAAACATAGATTCAATACCCACAAAATAAAGAACAACATTTAATAGAACAATAAATGTTCAATGCTACAGTTACTTCAGGAGTTTTTAGAGAGACCTCTATCTCTCTTAATATCTTATTTTTATCTTTACACTAGTTATAAACATTGCTCTACTCTGAAGAGTTTTTCAATGTTAACAAGCTATAACAAACCGTATAAGCATAATATGGAACACTCAATTTCACCTAGACTTCTCTAATAGTGTCCACACTGATGGCAATCAATGAGCGAATACTGTCTCTGTATTAAGAGAACAAAGAACAGAACCTATTGTCTAGGATACCGCACTTTGTTCTCAAGAAGCTGGGCTACAGCACTGCATCACAAGCACCGACAAATAGTATATTTGTTATCGTAACAAATGAATGACTGATTTATGGAGGCTGATTAACAAGTTAAGCATTGGAAATTTTAATAATGCACACTAATCATTGGAAATTTGTAGATTGCTAAAGCTTAGCTTTTCAAGGGAAAACAATTTTGATTCCCTATGATTGACTCGTACTTATTATTCAGTTTTTACCTGTAGTTTGTGCCTTCATCCAGCTGGCGCACAGTCACTGGGAATCCTTTGTGATCATAGTAAGTGAGGAGGCCATTAAGTCTTATCAGTCCATCATTGTTTTGGTACACTAGAGTGAAGGTTCCCCAGTTGTATAGCCTTACAAGATCCACAAATACCTGAACAATATTAAAAAGAGGTACAAAAGATATCTGTATAACATTTAAGAGAAAATAAAGTCTACTTATAAACAAAATTATTTAATCACAAACAAGAGGCTGAGTAATAACAGCACATCAAATTTAGATACATTAATTGAATGCTTTCAAAAACTTAAATAATAACAGTCTTTCGACTTGTCCTCCTATATAGTGAATCTTGGTTCAATTTTATATTATTTATCTTATGTCTTCAATTCCGTCTTCTGTCTTCCCATCTTTTCTTTTCTGCCAGTCTCACCCAGTCTCCTCCTTTTCTCTCAAGACATTCCTTTACTCCTCCTTTACTTTAGTGTCTTTCACTCCATTTCCACCTCATGGACTCTTCTTGAGACCCTAAAATTCCCACTCCTTTTCACGTGTTTATAGCCACAGTTTTAATACTATCATACACGAATAATACTATTATTAATCTTATTTGATACTTTCAATTCTATTCAGTAATTGCTCCTCCCCAGCTCACTTACTAAACTGAGTGAAATTTTATTCTTTATTATCTATTCTATTCACTTCCACATTATTCCTTGAAAATCTCATTTTGCAAGGCTATATTCTTTCTACAGGTGTATATACATAGGATAGGTATTCTTCAGTCCTATATCCTATGTTAAAATTCTCCATAGAAATGAGGTTAGCATTGTTAGAGGCTTTTTTCACAGAGCATAACCTCAATTATATTGATATTTATTTATTTCGCTAAACAAGATTAGAACTGGTGTTGACTTATTTCGTAATTATAATCCAATTTTTCCCTTTTATTCTATTCTAATGACAAAGAGTTCTTACAAATTTATCTTTCTATATAACCTTAAATCTCTCCAAATATAATACTAGATCTCGGTTAAAACACTTACAAAAATTGATGAAATAAAAATAATCAATTAAATGCACTTACTTTAGTGATAGTGGATGGATGGGGGAAAATTAACAAGGGAGGAGCCCCT
>JAQJVL010005821.1:0-32659 GCA_035578905.1 Stictocephala bisonia | reverse complement strand
GCTGAACTATAACACTGTATGATAATAGGTAAAGCTGATGTATTCATTAAGTACATAGTAAGGTACTAGGATTTAGTACCTGGTTATCACTTGTACATATCAATTGAAATGAGAAAAGGAGGAATAGATATACTTTAAGAGGGATCAACTCCTAAACCAATGGTTTTGATAACTTATATTTTAAGTACAATTTGCACATACTTGCCTAGGCTTATTGATTCATAGTATTGCAGTTTGTTATTTTAATATTTATGAATAATTTTTAATCAAGAGTGGGGATGCAACAAAGAAGTTGTAAACCTTTGACGTTTAATTAACTGTTACACTTTGTATAAGATTCCCTAATAAGTATTAGTAATAATAATAATAAATTAAAAATAAATATTATCAGGAAGAATTAGACAGTGGTTAGATTACAACAGGAAATGCGGTACAGGAAATGGAGTTGGTAAAATTTGAGTAGGGCATCCGGCGAGTGTGAACTTGGAAAGCAAGGGATCGGATGTCAAGGAAGCAGGGTCAGCACTGTACACAGGATGACCAGAATAATAAAATTGGAGACTCACCAAAATTAGGCCGATGAAGGCTGATGCGACGGAGATTCAGCAGAAGGTCAGTTGTTCCGCCCATCCCGAAAACGGGCCTATAGGGTGATCCGTAATAGGACCACGGAGGATTATTGGTTGTTCCGAAATTGTAGGCGTGCCCAGTGAGTGGCAGGGGGAATGGGATACTAGGGAGAGAGTTGGAAAAGAAAGGGAGTCTAAGGAGAGTTCGGCAAGAGAGAGGACTTCGGGAAATAGACCAATAGGGAGGACCAGCACCTGGTGGTCCAACGACCTAGACTTCGTCAGCCCGCCCTGCAGAGCAAACACGGGACGATCTAGACGGAGGACTTGGAGCTACGGTCCAACCCCTGGCGATATCAACCCCCGGAGGACTTCACGAGCGGCCAACCTGAACCTGAGGGACGACCGGACTTGCAGCCCATCCTGAGGACCAGAGGAACCACCTCAAGTGATTGCAAGCCGCCACTCACCCCCAAGGGACTACAAGCAACTCCAGACCTAACCAGCCCACCTGACCCGGAGGGACAAGAGGACGCCGACTCCACTACGGCCCGTGGACACCCCATACCTGCGGTAGACGAGTCCAGGGGTATGTTAATACTGTTCTGTTTAACACCTCCAAGGGTTGAGGAGAGCAAAATTTAATTTGTGGGGGAAGGAATTTGGTAGAGTTCAAGTACGTTTACCTACACCAAAGCGTAAGCCGACAGGCAGTAAATTAGTCAGATGAGACGGTCATAATAATTTTAATTGAATGATATAAGTAGATAGTATAATGTATTTTCTAGGACAACTTTGGAGACATATGGTTATTTAACCATAAACTCTCCAAAAAACACTTTACCACCACTATTACACAAATTTATACAAAAATTAACCCAAATTATAATTTTTTTTTAAAATAAAATAACTAATACCTAATACTCAAATAATCAAAAAAAGTTATCAATATTCTTATTAAAAACTACCAAAAAATGAAATCAAAATTCTTATAATATTTTATTCAAATTAAATTCTTATAATATTTTATTCAAATTTGATAATTGCAGAATCTAATTTCGATAATTCTTATAATATTTTATTCAAATGAAATTCTTATAATATTTTATTCAAATTTAATAATTGCACAATCTAATTTCGATAATTCTTATAATATTTTATTCAAATGAAATTCTTATAATATTTTATTCAAATTTGATAATTGCACAATCTAATTTCGATAATTCTTATAATATTTTATTCAAATGAAATTCTTATAATATTTTATTCAAATTTAATAATTACACAAATCTAATTTCGATAATTCTTATAATATTTTATTCAAATGAAATTCTTATAATATTTTATTCAAATTTAATTATTACCACAATCTAATTTCGATAATTCTTATAATGTTTTATTCAAATGAAATTCTTATAATATTTTATTCAAATTTACTAATTACACAATCTAATTATAAATTTTATAAAAGTTCATTAAAAATATCTTTTTTTGATCACATTAAACTCTAATAATTTTTCGGGGAAAACAACAAACCACATTAGCAATTATTTCCTTACTTGTACCCTAAAATATCATAATCAAAATCCTTATTTATAATTTTTATCATTTTTTGAATTTGAAATATTTACGGGGTTTTTTGTTGTACCCAAACAATATAATGGTCTTTTTCTAAAAATTCTTTGGGGATTTTAGTACATTTCATTATTTTTATAAAAAAACCCTTTTTAAAAATTTTCTTGATCCATTTCTTTACATAATTCTAAATTTACATTATTAATGCAAAAATTCATTAACTCATCGGGGATAATAATGCCTTTTTAATTTTAACTCTAATTTTTTTACTACAATGCTATAAAATTTTGGGAAATATAAAAAATTTGATCTTTTAATCTTCCTTTTTAAAAACCCCAATAATAAAAAATTTTGGATTTTAATATTTCTAAAAAATATTTGTTTTTTTCAAAACTATAAATTTTTTCCAACAATATTTTTCCACTTCAATACACTGCCAATTGATTAAATTTGAATGTTAATTTTTCACTTTTAGTTATTTCATTTATCAATTGAATTTTACTTGTTGTTTTATAATCAATTATGGAACTCTAATGTAAAATTCTTCAATAGTTATTTTTCCTTTTTCAGGTAATGTAGCATCATCATATGTTCCATCAGTTTTTTTATCTCTCCATCTATAAATTGCTACCTCATCTTCAGATCTAACAAACTTATATTGAAAACCACCTTTGTAAATTGGAAAATAACATTTTCAAAAAACCTAGTCCAAGATGTGATAAACTTCCAATTGTTTCAAATGTTTTTTTTTAAAATTTAAGCCCTAAAAATTCCTTTTATTAAATTTTTTCATTTTTAAATTTAAGTTATTTTTTCCTTTAATTGTCCCTTTAAAATTGACCGGTTTATTAAACTTCTTTCTATAAGTTTTTTAAATTTTTTTTTCACTTCTTTTTTTTAAAAAATAAGAATGGAATAAAAATTATCTACAAGTTTAATTTTTGTTTTTTTTTAAAATCAGAATTATCAGTTTTTTTTAAATTTTTCCCAGAAAAAAAAAATTGGGAAAATTTCAAAGAAAAAAAATCCATCACCAAAGTCAATTTTAAAAATTTCTGTTTTTTTATTTGGTTCATTTAAAAAATGTTGTTTTGTTAAAGGATAAAAGTTTTTTATTTACCCTCTCTAAATTTAATATAATCCATCTTTTTATAGAGAAAAAATTTTTAAAATAAAAGAAAAAAAATTTATTCAATAATTTACTCTTCAGGCTTTTGTTTAATATTTCTAAAAAAAGGTTCAAAAAAAAAACCCTTGAAGTAAATTCTGAGTTCAAAAACCCAAATTTTCCCAATTAAAAATTTATTTTTAAATTTTCTCAAATTTGAATGTTCATTAATTCTTGATATTCCCCAAATAACACCCAATATGATCTCTTAACTGAAAAACCCTAAATATTCTCTAAAAAAATCAAAACTAAAAGTTTGGTATCTAGCAATTTTTTTTCCAATTAATGTTTTTTTAAAAATAATCCCCATCATATCACTACTTAGTTTATATTTTTCTGATATATCCCCCCCAAATCTTCATTTTTTAATTTTTTTTGGGTTTCTAATAAAAAAAATAAAATTGATTTTAAACCCAAAATCATTTATAAAAAAAAAAAATTAACAAACCCTTTACCCCTTTAACATTTTTTAAAATATTTTTTATAGAAATCTTTTATAAATGAAAAGTTTATTATTGATAAAGGATGCCCCTTAAATTTTTTGTATATTCTTCAGTAAAACTCACTATATTTATATATGTTTTCATCTTTAAAAAAATTAAAAAAAAACCACCCAGAAATATCTAAAACATGTTGTTTTTCCCTTTAGGTAATCCAAGGAATTTATAAACCCAAAAAAAACCTCTTTTTTTTACTCTAAAATTACATTCATAAATTTCTGCATAGTAATATCATTTTATAAAAAGGTTTTTTTCCTGTAATGAATTAAAAATACAATTAATTTGTGAATTTAATACCAAAATCCAATTTGGTTTAAACTATTTTTTAGCTATCATTTTAAAGATTTTTTATATCAAAAATGTAAAATATTGAATCAATAATTTTTCAAAACTTCCCCTTTTTGGTCTTTGTTACAACCCATTGATTTTATTAAAATTTTTTGGGTAAAAATACAACCAATAGTTAAAAGGGAAGGGGTTTTCCCATATTTTTTTTTTTAAATTACCCAAAAAAAAATTTATAAAAGTAATACAAAAACCCTTTTTTATTAATTATCAAAAAATTTTTTAAACATTTTGTTAAATTACAAAGTTTTCAATTCTAATTTTTCAGTTGTGGATTTTTTTCAGTTGTATTTAATTTAAAGTTGTAGACTCTTCAGTTGTAAATTTCATTTTTGGGTTTTTTCCTTATAATCCCTTGAACAGTAATTTTCATAAATCATTTAAAAAAATTCACACTACCTTTTTTTTTAAATTATAAAAAGGGAAACATAATTGCTTTATTATAAATGAGAATAAAATATTCCTAAAAATGTCTTATTTCATGGTTTAAAAACAAATAAAAAAAATTTTGTTTCACCAAAAAAGGGTTTAACATTACTATCATTTTTATAATACCAAACCCATTTAAAATTCATATGAATTTCAGTTTTTATTTTCTAAATAATAAGGAAAATATGCATGAGCTAAAAAAAAACCACTAGAAATTCTGAAAAATTATATTTTAAAATTTAAAATTTTGAAAGTTATGTTTTAGTCTTTTTTTCGGATATTGGGAATATCATAATCTTTTATTTTTGTGTTCAAATGTTAACCCTTTAAATATTTTTTCCCAAATTTGCTGAAAGCTTGTTTTGCAAAGGGAAAAATTATTTATTTTCTTGCTAAATAAAATGCCATTTTAATTTGAGTTTGTTTTTTTTCCCCACCAAAAAGTCTAAAAAATCCCCAAAAACTTTATTTCCACATCAAAGATTTTCTCATAAAAAACAAAAATTTTTCTTTTTTTTTAATTGCCCATCAACCTTCAAGTTTTTTAATATTTTTGAAACATAGTAATATAAATTGAAATATTATCAAAAACCAACAAATTCAGATTTCATCTTTGTATCCAAATTAAAAAAGAAAATTATTTAAAAAATTAATATCACATAAGAAATGGATGTTGTTAAAAAATAAAAGAAAAAAGAAACTCTTCATTTATATAAAAACCCTTTTTTAAACATCTGACTTTTTTTTAAAATTTACAAATACAAAAAATTTTTGCTTCATTCTTTTTTTTATGGGAATTACTTTCAAATCTTTAAAATTTTGGTTTTTTTTTACTTTTTTAAACAAAATATTTTAAAAACCCCATTTAATAAATAAAAATTACTTTACATTATCAAGTTTTTTATGTTTAATTTTAAAATTTTCATCCCACTTCCGTTAAAAAAATCTTTCCCCACGTTGATTAAAATTTGTATAATCCTTTTGTATGAACTTCAAATGTTTTAATAAAATCATCTAACTGAATCTTTACAAGCACATCATATGGATTAAATCCCTTTACTTACATTTGATATTCTTCTTCCTTTTACATCTAAACTATTCTTAATATTTGAATTTGTTGAATCAACAAGTTTAATGTTTTCAGATAATTCGAAAAGCTTTTCAATTTGTTCTTTAATAACAACATCATTTTTATCAATACCTGGTTTCACACCAACTATTCTTTTCTTTTTGTTTAAACTTTATACAATCCTTTTCAATATTTATTGCTTCTATAATTTTCTATCATCAACAATCTGCCTTCCAAATACATCAAAAATATTTTGTGAATTCATATTTATTAAGTAATAATTTGTTAATAATAGCTTTGAAATCTTTATTTTTTACAAGTTCATTTAAAACATAAACACACAAATATCCACAAATAGGTGGATCTTCATAATATTTGAATTTGTGAATCATTATAAAATATATCATCTTTCCCCAAAATATTTAACCATTTCAGTTGGTGGATTTACATTTCCATATGAATCAAAATAATATTTTAATTTTATCTTTTTTATAATAACAAACCCAATGTGAACCATTTCCTAAAATTGAATCTAAATTAACAACTCCACATTCAATTTTTTTTAACTTTTTCAGGTAATGTATCTCTCATAAAAACACCTTTGAAATGTTTAATATTCTTACATAATTCTTCAATTTCACCAAAAGTTAAAGGTTTTATTTGAAATTTTTTTTAATATTTGTTTTTAACAAAATTTAAGTTTTCAAATCCAATCCAGATCCACTTACATCTTCTAATTCTTTATCCAACCAATTTAAATATTTCTCACAATTGGAATCATATCTTTTTTAACAATTGGAGCCGCTTTCTTAAACATATGGAAATAACTTCTTTAACAACAGGAATATTTTCACCAAAAATCTATAATCTTTTAATAAACCAACCATTTATAAGTTCTTTCAATTGATTATAAGAAAAATTCAATTCTAATACCTGTATTATTTTTCTTATGTTTTTCAAGTTTATTATATTGTCTATTTGTTAAAAATATTTCATCTTTTCCATTTTGTAATTGATCTATTGTAAATTGAATAGTAACAGGAGTTTTCTTTTTAAAAGCTGATTTTATTTTAATCATATTAGATTCTTACTAAAATTAACTTCACAGATTTCTGCTCCATTTATATAGATTAAAATTTTCATACATTTTTAAACCCATTCCAAATTTTCTTTTTAACCACATAGCACCTGCAGTTGGAATAGCTACAAGTCTTTCAGAAATAGGTTCATCATTTGATAATGCTATATTTATTGCTTCATTTTGAAGTTCTTTATCTGCAATTTCATTTCTTGATTTTGTATCCTTTATTATCCCTGTAAAAAATGTCATGTTTCATTGCTGCTCTATCTAAATTATTAATTCCATTATCACCTTCTTTTAATCTCTTATCTAATCTTGTACCTGGGCCAAGATAGTGATAACCAGGTACATGCATTTCAAAAGGTAGATTATTAATTATATCATTCAAAATTCCACCACCTTCTTTTAAAATTGGTGAATTAATTGAAGGTAAAATTCTTATTAAATACTTGATTCCTTCAGGTTTTTCAATAGCTTTATCTAACATATTAGAAATAAAATCCTTAATTGCTTTCTTTTCATTTAAAAAATTGTTATTTCCTGCTTTTTCTTGTGCATAGATATAATGCATTCTTTCATCAATTCGTTTAAATCATTAATAAATTTGTATTCAATTTTATTTTCATTATATTTTTTTAAACCTGAACCTTCAATATCATTTTTTATTTTCCCATATTGGTTTAATTAAATTCATATATTTTTTTACCTCTACTTGATTTTGGCTTTTTGGTTGATGGATCATTATTTTTATAAATTGAATCAGATTTCCACAAAATTTCTGAATTATTCTTCAAATCATCTTCAGAATATAAATGTTCAGCAGGATCATCTTTATCTGTTAACAGTCTCCATAATCTTGAGTTCCTTCATATATTTTATCATCAATTATAATATCATTATTTTTAAAATTAACAGGTAAATTACCAATCATAAAACTTCTTTTTTTCCTATCCCAGTAAAAACCAAATTTATCATCTTTTGCTCTTGGAAGAAACTTTTTACCAATTTCACCAATTATTACACTTGTTGTTGTAGGACTTATTGGATCAACCATTGTAGATTCTTCAATAATTCTTGGTCTAAATGGTGTTGAAGATGGTAATTTTGGCAATTCAAAATCACCTTCAGATTCACTAATAGAAACATTTGCAAATTGATTAACAACAGGAAACCAATTCCATTAAATTTTTGTTTTCATTTAAAACTTCACCTATTTTACTTTCAACTTTACCAATAGCACTTGTTATAGGTTCAAATGTTTTTTGTTTAATTTTCTCATAATTGTCTTCAATTTTAATCTGTTCTTTAAATTCTTTAATTAATTTTTTTTTCAATTTCATCAAGTTTCTTAGCTTCTGCAACAGATATATTTTTCTCCATTTAATGAGAAAAAAAACATGAACACAACATGAACACAACATGAACATAACATGAACATAACATGAACACAACATGAACACAACATGAACACAACATGAACATGATTTGTGTTATATTGAACATGATTTGTGTTATGTTGAACATGATTTTTGTTTAATTGAATGTGAATCAGTTATTCTCATTAAATATATAAACAATAAAGAAATTAAAAATATTAATAACACAAATATTTTATCAGCAAATATACAAAAAGCCATCATTATTTAATGTCTTTAAATTTATTCATATATTTTGGTTTTGATATTAAATTTATAGTTAAAAACCCATAATCTTCTTTCCAACATTCATTACAAATCTCTTTAAATTCAACAAAAGTCATATCTGAACCAACAAAATTTTCATAAATCTTCTTAGTATAATGTTCATTCTGCTTAAAAATACAAATCATATTTAAATTATTTCTAATCAATTGAATATCAACTTTTGAAAAACATTGTGATAAGTAAATACAGGAAATATTCTTATGCCTTCCCATAACAAAATATTCTTTAATAATATCTTGGTTTTCTAAAATACAATCATCAAAAACAATTAACGAATTCTTTTTACATTCACTTAAAGGAATTATATCCTCACAAGAACTAAAGAAATAGGATAATTTTTTATTAACTTTTGTTTCAATATTTTTAAATCTTTCTTGTAATTTTCTATATGCTGGTTGTTCTAAAGATTTGCTAAAAACATATAAATTTGAATATGGAATTAGTCTATTATAAATAAAGTTTAATAATAATGTTGTTTTTCCAGATCCACTTGATCCTATTATTAACAATCTAATAGGTTGATCACACTTACATTTTTCATCATATGATTGTAATTTTATTTGATCTTTTTCCTTTAAAAATTTATCCATTTAAATAAGATGAAATTATTTAAGATTTCAGGAAATTCTTCTAAACTTGAATTAAGATTAGAACATCCTATTCATTTAGATGGAAGTTACAGTTTAGGTTTAAGTGGTTTTTATTCTGATAATTATGTTTTTAATTTTAATGTAGATGCTCCATATTGTATTACATTCACTTCAAATGATATAACTAAATATTATGGATTTAATAAAGGATATTACAGTTTTGAACAAATTAAACAACATTTCATTAATTTTATAAAAGAATTTAAACAATCAGATAAATCTTTAACTTTTAATGAAAATAATTTTGAAATGGAAACAGTTTTTAATAAAATTCAAATTAAATCACCAATAAAAATTTTTCTAACAGTGATAGTTATTGATTTACTAGGTTTTGATGAAACACAAGCAACTATTGAACCAAATAAAATATGTTTAGGAAATAGAATTCCAAAGTTTAGACCTTTTGATGTTATTGAAATTCATTGTAATTTAGTTGAACCCAGCTTTGAAAATCATAAAGAACAATCTCATTTACATAAAGAATCAGAAATTTTATATTCATTCTTTCCAAATGTTGCTTTTGGATCAAAAATTAGTGAAAAACCAAATGAAATAGATTATGTTCCAATTAAAAACTTAGATAAAATACAAACAATTACAATATCAATACAAGATAGTGAAGGAAATCTTTTAAATAATGAAAATGTTAAAAATATTGTTTATTTGAGATTGAAAAAGAATTTGTAAATTTATTTCTATATAAATGGAGACACTTGTTGACTTGGTAAATAACAAACTTAAATTTAATAACAAAGATGTTTTTGTAGTTTTTGATAGTGAAAATAATCCATGGTTTAAAGCTAAAGATATTGCAGAAATATTAGAATATATAGATACTAAAGATGCTATTAAAAAACATGTTGATGATGAAGATAAAACAAAATATTTAGATATTTTTGGAGGAGGTGATTTGCCTCCTCTAACACACAATGAAAAAACATCAATATTTATCAATGAATCTGGTTTGTATTCATTAATTTTAAGATCAAAGAAAGAAGAAGCAAAACAATTTAAAAATTGGGTAACTAAAGAAGTTTTACCTTCAATTAGAAAAGGTGGTGAATATAAATTACAGAAACAATTGGAAGAAACTAAACAATTAGCAATTGAATTTAATAAAAAACTTAAAATGAAGGATGATGAAATTAAAAAATTAGAACAGTTTAAATTAAATACTAAAAATTTCATTGATAATGTTAAATTAAAAGTTAAAACTGGTTACATTTATATAGCAACCTGTAAAAGATATGCATTAATAAACACTTTCAAAATTGGTAAAACTGAACATTTATCATTGAGAAATTCATCTTTTAACACATCACATAATGAAGAAGATAGATTTTATTATTGTTTTTATGAAAAGGTTTACGATATGAATAAAATAGAAAAATTAATATGTGATATTTTAAAAGATTTTAGAGATAAAAAGAATAAAGAAATGTTTTGTTTTACATTATAAATCATTATTATATTTTGTAAAAAACATAATTAATTATATAAACACACCTTTTGATGAATTTAATGATTTTATTAAAAATGAATTAGAACAATCTTATAAAGAAGAACCTATGATTCCTGAAGAAATAAAAAATGAAAATGATTTAAGACAACAAATTATTGATTTATTAAATAAATTCATATCTAAAAACAAATTAAATATAAACAGAAAAGAGCTATTAGAAAAGTTAAATATAGTTGATAAGAATGAAGCTTGGAATGAAATTAAAAATGTAACAAATTGGAAAAGTAGTAATTGCCCAATAACTTTTAATGAATGTAACATAAATATTACCTATTAAGTACATTTAAAAATGAAATTAATACAAGTGAGATGCTATGGTAATTTTATGAAAATAGTCGATATTTTCCTGATGAGTTTTATTGGGAATTAGGAAATTAATATATGTTTAAATAATTCAGATTATTTTCTTTAAAACTTTCTGTGCACATTTCTTTTGATTCTCCATTTATATGTAAATTTTTATTCAAAGTTTCCAATTATATTTAATTCATCTAATAAATTATTCTCCTTTATAGAAATATGTAACTTTTTGTATCCATAAGGGACTGTATCAATTCTATTTTCCAAAACAATTCTTTTATCATCTTTATTACTCAATGCTAATTTATTTATAGTAATTATATACAACTCATGATTATAACTTTTTATACAAGTCATTTCTCTAAATTCCTCTTTATCTTCAAATAAACATTTCTTAAAGTTGCTCATATGGATTGTTTTATTTACAACATTTCTTTTAATTCCCTTACATCTTACTGGACTTTTACCATCATATTCATAACAATACATCTTTGATCTTAAACCACAATATTCTTCTAAAGGAACACCATTCAATTCATCTTTAAATTTTCCTATTACTTTTTTATTCTTATCTGTATAACATTCATGGTCCTTTTTATAATCACTTGTATCGAATTCATTAGTATTTTCTTTAATAATTTTATAAGGATCCTTCTTTAATTCTACAAAATAACTGTCTGTATCCATATACAATAGTTTCACATCTGGATCATATTTCTTTAGTTTATCATAATAAAATTTATACATATGTAGTTTTGATAAATCCAATACTGAAAATCCAATATAAATTGGTTTGTCAAATTTAACTTTTTCTTTTATCATGTGACTTGCAATACAATCATTATCAAATATTTTAAATGTTTTGAAATTTGGTTTTTTTGCTTGTTTCAAAGAAAATTCTTCATTTCCAAGTTTTATATCACATCTATTTCTAACATTTTCCATAGATTTACCAAATACAGAATTATTCATCAATTTATAAAAATCTTTTTCAAAATCACTTGTTGCTTTGGTTCTCATACTTGTATTAAAATCAATATATTCTTTCATATATGGCTTTTGATCAAATGCTATAACTCGACTTACATGTTTTAAAATCATTCCTTGTTCTAAATAATATTTTAAATTTCTTGAATGAATCACATAATCTGTTTTGTCAAGTAATGTAGTACATAACTTATTTTTGTAATGTTCTGGTGCTAATGGTAAATCTTTGTGTTTTTCATGAAGTTCTTTAGGATATTCTAAATCAACTTCAAGAATGTACCCATAAGATTCATCACCTGTAAGTTCTAAAATTGTTTCTTTCCACTGATCAGTAGTATATGTTTTAGGGTTCATCCAATTTATAGCTTTATAAGGTAATTTTTGTGATAAGGCCCATCCATAAAGATTATTTGCATCAACATATAACATATAATTTTCTGGTTTAGTTGGATCATAATTTTTAACATATTTGTTATTTGCTTTACAATATCTTGTAACACATTGAGAAATTCCTCCTCTTATTCCTTTTTCAATCATTAAATACATGTCATAATCATGAATCAATTGTAATTCAATCTTTGTTAACTTTAACATAGCATCCCATGCAAGACTTGGTGCAGTCAAATAATATGCAGGATCTAATTTGTAACAATTCAAACAAATTTTTCTAAAATTCTCAAAAATATCTGCAAGTAATAACACATCTTGAATATTATATAAATCAGAATAATTTCCAAGATTTTTTACTTTTAATTTATTCCAAACCTTTAAATAATGATGATAATCCTTTTCAGAAATGCTTTCACCTGTTAAAATTGAATCAAAATCACTTATTTTTAATTCTTTTGTATAATCTAGTTTCTTAATATCATCTATAAATTCATAAGGAAAGATGCCTTTACCAGATAATATCTTAAAGATTTCTTCTTCATCATTTGGTTTTCTAACTATTATTTCATTTATACCATTATTTATAAAATTTGTTGTATGTTTAAAATCTTCAAGTTTTAAATTTTTTGCTAATTTCTCAATTGATGAAGCTAGAAATCTAAATGTATCAACAAATGAAAATTTTATGAATTTTCTTGGTTTATTATCACTATCAAACTCATAACCATAACCAGAATTTACAGAATAATTTATATATTTTTCATCATTATTTGCTATTAAATCAACTTTACCATATTGTTTAGCTAATTCTTTAATATATAAATGTGTATCATAATTACTCATATTATGACAAAACACTGGAATATTTTGAGGGAATTTTAAGTTTAGATTACAAGTTGCATGTGCTGCTCCTCTAAACTTTCCTGATAAATGACAATGATCCCTTACTTTTTCTTTTTCAATTATACTTTCACATATATTACAAATGTTTGAACTCTGATATGAAATTTCTTCTTCTTCAGTTAAATTCATTGGTTTTTTATTTTTTGAGTTATATTTTTTAGCAATATATTTAGACAATTTATTAAGCACCTCAAATAATTTTGTAGGGATATTTGGTAAATCTTCTTCATTTTTTGCTCTATAACATATTGGTTTATACATTCTATTTGTTACATTTGAGACTAAGTATAATGTAAACCCATAAGGAATATGTTTCTGAATTTTAGTAGTTGTTGACTTTTTAGGAGAATTTTTACAAGTTGGTATTTTCTCTAAAATGCTTTCAAAATCCATGTAAATTACATAAGGATGTTCAAACTTTTTATTATAGTTTTTGAATTTGACTGTTTGTCCTTTAAATGGCATTATTGGTCTACATGGTTCTAAAGATTTACAAATTATTTGATGATTATTTAAATCTTCATTTCTATAGAAATGACTTAAACATCTTCTACAAATATATTTCTTTTTGGTATTTTTAGACAACTGACTACTTACTAATTTACTTAAATCTGTTATTAATATATAATGAGAATTATCTTCAACTTTATGATAAAGCAAATCAATTTCAAGCTTTGCATTGTAAATTTCTGAAATTTGTAATGGAACAACTTTATTATCTTCATCGATTCTATAAACATTTATAGACATTGAAGGGTAATTATATTTTTGGTCAAATGATCTTTTTTCAAATATTTTTATATCTTTCAAACTCATTGGATAATCAAAACCTTTAAAAATTTCATCATTTAGGTATTGAGTATAATGTTTTGCCCTCTCTGGATGATCTAATTTCTTCATTTCAAATTTATCTATAACACATCTTATTGCATAAATAAAACAATATTCATCTTTATTTTTAAAATTAATACAACATTTTTTATTGTTAATTTCATTAGGTAATTGAATATAAGAACCAGCATTCAATGAATTATTTTTAGTTAATTTCAATTGTATCTCAATACATCTTTTGAATGTCCAACCAGAACCTTTATCTGGGTTATTTAACTGTTCTCTTAAAATTAGTTTATTAAACTGATCATCAATAAAGTCATCAACATTAAAAATATCATTGCTTTTTAAATGATAATACATTTGTGTAATTTGTAATCCAGAATCAACTGTTGTTCTTTCATATTCACAAGCTAAAGACATTTGCCCTTTAATGTTTTTAAATTCTTGTTTTTCAATTAATTTTTTTATATCATTTCTATTTGATTCTAAATATTCTGCTATATCTAGATCATCATTAGAATTGCTTAATTTATAGTCTTGGAAATATCCTTTACAGGAAGACATTTCTTGAATATCTATAACATTTTCCTTTGGTAATGGTTTATTTTTAAAATGATCATTTAATAATCCACTTAATTCTTTTCTAGTTTTATTTACAATTTTTATATTATTTTTAACAGCTAAATTTTGAATGTAATGTAATGATCTATATCTTAAATTATTAGGATTTTCTTTAACTTTGTTCAATCTTTTAATCAATTCATCCCTAGATAAACTTTCATAATGTCTTACAGATAACTTACTAGCAATATCATTTAATTTGTCAATATTAAATAAGGAATAGTTTGTTTTATCATAATTCTTTTTTATTTCTTTTAAATGTTCTAGATTTTTATTTTGATAATCATTAATTTGATTTTTTTTACACCATTCTTTTAAACCATTTGTTTCTTTATCGTATTTTATTTTATTTTCTGAATGTATTTTAGAATTATAATGCCTGTCATAATTCTTAGTTAATATAGATTTATTACAATAGGGACATTCAATGTTGTTTTCATTAGACATCTTTATTTATAAAGAAAAATTTTAGATAAAAAATTTTTGATTTTATTATAAACTTAATTTTGATGATATTTTGATCGAAAATGATTATGAAAACTTGTTAGCCACTTTATTTCTCTTCCACAACTACATATAGTTGGAACTACTGCCATTTCTTTGTAACATTCAATACAATATGAAAATTTTTTATCTTTATTATATACTGATTTATAAAATTTTGAAATGTCCTTAGTTTCTTTACAACTCTTACATTTCTTTTCTTTTATTTCAAAATTATTATCAAATTCTTTTCGACATTTCTTACATTGACTATGTAAACCATCTTTTGTAAATTTATTTTTATGGAATTCTGTAACATCTTTTGTTTTTTTACATATACCACATTGTTTTTCTTTTATTTCAATATTATTAACTTCTTTACGACAATTTTTACAAGAACTTTGTAAACCATCTTTTTTTGTTTTATCTTTAAAAAACTCTGTGAAATATTTAATCTCTTTACATTTGCTACATTTCTTTTGTCCTTCCATTTAGTACGAAAAAATGTTTACAACAATGTTTTCTTTAATTCATAATCATAAAAACTTCCGATTATTTCTTCATTATTTAAATCTCTTATACTATATGTAACAGGATCTGTATTATTTATTCTATAGATTACAAATATTTCCCTAGACCAATTATTTTTATATTTATTTGAAAATGTAGACTTTTTATTTGAAATTCTAACCCTATCACCTATTTTAAATTTTGATTTTGATACTATTTTTGGTGGAACATATTTAAAAATAGTTTCTTTTAAATCTTTTTCTGCTTCTTCATTCACTTCATTTGGTTTCATTTTTATAGTTGAATGATAAGAATTATTATAATCTTTAACAATTTTTGGTAAAATATTAATCCATTTAAAGTTTTTATTAATTTCAAAAAGAACTTTCATTTTTTCATTTTGGGTTCTGTTATATCTTTCAATTATACTTGATTTTTCCTCATTTTCAGTATGGTACATTTTGATATTGTATTTGCTCAAAACTGCTTTAAAATCTTTATTTAAAAATTCCAGACCTTTATCAGTGTGTAATAGATTTGGAGATTTATGACCAATTTTTATGGCATCTTTAATTATTTCTTCAAATGCTTTTGCAACATTTTTACCATCTTTTTTCTTTAAAGGTTTTGACCAAACATATTTTGAAAAAGTATCTATAACATTTAACATATATTTATAACCATTATTTTCTTTTTCATAATTTCTCATAACAATTAAATCAGCAGCCCATAAGTCATCAATGCTTAAAGTTATTATTTTTCTTTTTTCAAATTTTTTTCTAACAGGTGCATGAATTTCTTTTGCTTCAATTATAGAATCCTTTTTATTCAATTCTTTTTTAATAATTGGTTTCATTTCTTTTTTGATAATTTTACTTTTATTAGTTTTACAAATTGCACATTTTGTAGCTATTCTGAACAATCCATTTTTCATTTCTACAATTTGTGGAGTGATATTTTTAGTTTTCTTTTTACATTTGTGGCAATGTATTAATTCATTTAAATGGTCCATTTAATTTAATTAATACATTGCTTTTTTCTTCTTCGAAATTTTTTATCTTAAATGGAGTTCTTAAACGAATTGAATGATGTAGGTGAATTAAGATTTAAAGCATATAAACCTTTAAAAGATTTAGAACTAAATAAAAAATATAAGATTATAAAATTGGAAAAATTTAAAGATAAATATGGTTATACAATTATTGCAGAATTAGAAGAATTTAAAGTACATTTGCCAAGTAGATTTTTAAATGTTTTTGATGATAAGAAGATTAAAGAATTTAACAAACTTGAAAATATTAATTTGATAGTTACAGAAATAAAGATTATTAAAGAAAAAGAATATGCAATGATCAAATTTGAATAAATTATTATAAGAATTTCATTTGAATAAAATATTATAAGAATTATCGAAATTAGATTGTTCAATTATCAAATTTGAATAAAATATTATAAGAATTTCATTTGAATAAAATATTATAAAAATTATCGAAATTAGATTGTGCAATTATCAAATTTGAATAAAATATTATAAGAATTTCATTTGAATAAAATATTATAAGAATTTTGATTTCATTTTTTGGTAGTTTTAATAAGAATATTGATAACTTTTTTGATTATTTGAGTATTAGGTATTAGTTATTTTATTTTAAAAAATTGATAATTTGGGTTAATTTTTGTATAAATTTGTGTAATAGTGGTGGTAAAGTGTTTTTTGGAGAGTTTATGGTTAAATAACCATATGTCTCCAAAGTTGTCCTAGAAAATACATTATACTATCTACTGATATAATAGAATTAACTGTTTGAGGGAATTTAGTCTGGATTGTAAATTTAAATTATAACTATATAAATACGTAATTCCATGTTATGATCATTGTCCCGTATGAATATTGATTTTGAGTTGATATACATAGTCTATATATAGGGTAAATGAATAAATATTGCGTCAAATATATATAAACAAGAATTATTGGATAAGTCTTGAGAAGGATAGAGTATAGCAACTAAGGCCAGTTGAATGTTTGGCTTATCTCTTGGAAATATATGTCAAATAATGTAAATAAAATCGTACGGTCAATTTAGTAGGTTGTCATAGGTAGTAAGGTGGATATATTATTGTTTAATTGTCAATTTTGATTGGAAATAATTGATTGATTATTCTTACGTGTAGCTTGTTATCGAATATATGATTGTCACTTGTTAGTGTAGACGTTTTGCACATACAAACTTATTTAGCTGATTATTAATGGGACGTTATATAATAATTTAGAGGATTGTGATTTACTAGTATAGGAGTTTGCTGTCACTTTTTGTAAATAATATTCTTGAAAATATTGATTCCCCGGGCTGTATATTAAAGCCCATGTTAATAATAAATTGAGTGAAGATTGATAAACGTATAATTATAATTCTATAATTTGTATTGTCTAATATTGAATGAGAAGGGTAATCAAAGGAGGTGTATAGTATAAAATAGGATAAGATAGTTGTAATATTTTGGAAGGGATTGTAAAGATGAGGTGCTGGAAAATAATAAATTTGTGTTGTACTTTCACCAGTGTCAATAGTTATTCCAGGTCCTGGTTTCCTACACTAGCTAAGCGAGTCATTAAGTTCAAAATTATTTCTCATTAATTATATCTAGTCCACCGGAGTTTTACATGGTGGAAGCTTCTTGAAGGGAAAGATTTTACAAAGTTTATACCCTCATGTTGTTATTGCTATGTACTGTGCTAATGTTCGACTTTGATATTATTACTTTCAAAAGCAGTTGTTAAATTTCATAAAATAGACTTTAGGGCTATTCATTACAAGCTAGTGAACTGCCATAGTAACAGAACCACCAAGGATGAGATCGTCCATAGTTAAAAATTGGTCGGTATTCTATGTGGTTAAATCCCAGCTTCATAAGCTAAAAGTTCTCAGTTCGATCCCAATCAGAGTCGTAACAAATTTTTAAAAGAATCAGCTGATAACCACTGACTGTTTATTTGTCATTAATGACACTTTCTAAGGAGTAGTCGACCTTAGTTTGTAGTAATTACTACACTTACCACACTCATTTGAAATCCATATTCACCCATGTTTTTTTGACAATCAGCATCTTATGAATAAACAAATAAATCAGCAGTAGTTACAAATGGAATCAGCTTATTTGCCATAACGCTATAAATTCTTTCACTTTCTAAAGAATAGTAGATCTTAGTTCGTAACAAACACTACATTCACTCATCACATTCACTCCAAATCCACATTCCCTCAAATCTTGATACCCACCCACCCATACACGTACAGTGGTATTACATAACTAGGACTTAGCTAACCTTCCCTTGTTGACAAAAATAATTGTTCAAATAAAAAAAAATAGTCATATCACTAAAAATGACACTATATACAATGTATTTTAATTACACATACTTAAATATGTTGGTTATATACAAATGTATATTTACCAATTTAACCATATCTTGACAATAATTTATATTAATTTTGGTTTCGTATAAAACTTTTGTTAATAGGTGAGCAAACTACAAGGATCAGAGAAGCATAAAAAACTGGTGGCTGTGCTACAAGGAGCTGTAGAGAGATTACCACAGTCTGTGACCCTGTGGCACATGCTGCTCCGGCTACACCTCATGAAGGGCGATGAAGTACAGGCCAAGTGGGTGTTTGACAAGGGAGTCTCCACCCTCACCACCGAGTCCTTGCCACTGTGGAAACTTATGTTGCAGTTTGAACAGACCAAGCGTAACAACAAGGTTAATTAGTTTACTGTTTTAATCAGCTTATTTTAATTTTATCTGCGATATTACCAAAACGTTGTATAATTAACCCTCAGAACACCTGCCGATAGGTAGTATTTCTCATCTAATCATATCAGAAACAGCAGCACTTCTTGGCCAATACCAACTGGACAATTTCCTGAAAGTTGATTAATGGCTGGAACATGTTTCTAATCTCTGATTGAGTGGAAACATTGATGGTTTTACCATTGATTTTATACACAGAGAAAGGTCCCTCATCCAATGTTAAATTGTGCGTCTCTAATTATCAGCTGTTTTGAGTTACAGTAGTAGAGTGCGAGTGTAGTCTTATGAAAATGTAATGCAAATCAAACTAGCAACAATAGCAGACCTCACCAACTAACTAAATTGCTGGCATAAAAATTGCTATTACATGAGATGTCTATTGTAAGTAGGGTTTTACTGAATAAGTGTTGAACATGGATTGACAGATGGTTCATTAAAGGTTATGTGTAACAATGTAACCATGAGGCAGCTCAGTGGCTGAGGCTTTAAGACTGCAGAGAGGTTCAAAGTTTTAATCCTCAACTGAGCCAAGTTCACTGATGCTGAATAAAGTTCACATACAAAGCTACATGCACATATGGACTGGCAAGTAAAGTTTATGTTGAAAAAAAAAAAGAATTCAACTCTGAATTTATTGCCAGTATTTTCGATGAAGAAGAACAAATAATACAGTTGCCAAATAAGTGATCACAAAAAAACAAATGAATGAATGGTTTTATTAAAATGAATTATAATGTAAGAGAAAATGTTCTACATAAAAATAAGAACATGAAGAAATTCTTTTTGCTAGTAAAATAAAAATCATACAAAATTAATACCTCTTTAAGTCTTATAAAACAAAATTTAGTTGCCAACTAAATTAAAAATAAATATTCACATAAATTATTAGCAAAATATTTTAGTTTTCATATAAAAAGTACCCTTTGGCTACATGAAATGTACACTCCCTCATAATATATTACAAGATATTTTATTTGTTACATGGTCTGGTTCTTTGAAAATGTACAGTAATGAACAATGTATCGGAGTCACGTACTTGCTGTTGGGTATGTCTCACTCTTTTGATATTTGTACTGGTATCTTGGATTCAGTGTTAAAGAAAGAAGTAATGACAAATGTTAAAACTAAAATTAATACATAGAAAATATACCATAGCAGGAAAAACACTCTTTTCCACAGAAGCAGTACAGTAAATATTTTTTACTTTCACATTTGTAGAATTTTCTTCCTCTGAACTTCATCAAATAAATTGATTATTATTTCAGTTTCAACTTATGTCAGTCTACCCATACTAGCACCAATTCAGTAATATTGAATGTGACTTACCTTTGTTGATATTTTTTATCTTTTGATACAGATGGAAGAGATATTCCAGAAAAGTTGGAACCAGTGTCCTAAAATATCTGGGCCGCTGAAGCCAATGTATCTGGAGTGGTTGGTGCTGAGTCAGGGAATAACATTTGCAAGAAGAGCTTACGATGCCATGTGTGAATTGCCCACTCCTTGCTTAGAAATGCACAAAAAGATGATATACTTAGAGTCTATTCAGCCAACCATGAATATGAAGAGAATACGACAATCTTATAGAGCTGCTTGTGATCAGTTTGGAAGCAGAGATGTTGGTAAGTCCTTAACTCTACAGGGTGGTTGGCACCTAGATGTAACGATGACAGTGAAAAATCTCCTCGTGCCAACTTAGATGTAACGATTGGCAATGAAAAATCACCGCGTTCCAACCTAGTTGTAACAATTTGTGGTGGAAAATCACCGCAAGCCAACCTAGATGTAAAGATTGGTGTGAAAAATCACTGTTTGCCAAACTAGAAGTAATGATTGAATTAAATCTTTATATGTGCATAGTCAATATAGTTCAAGAAATGTTATAAAAATTATTGCAATCTAAAATTAATTTAATATTTAAATTTCAGGAGGTAAGAAAGATGAATAAAAAAGCTCTTTCCCTTAGAACAAAACTGTTGGCTGTTGGCGGTTGGGTTAATGTTGGCTTACATCCCTTTACTCCTGATTGTGTACAGCCCTAAGAATCATCTTCCTATAAATAATGTATAAAATACTTTTTGACTTTTCAGATGTATGGATGGAGTACTGCAAGTTTGAGATAAGCAATGGAGACCCGGAGAGAGTGAGTGGGATATATTGGAAAGCACAGAAAACCTTGTCTCCAGAGCAGATTGAAACCTTCAACTCCGAGTTTGGTCTCATTCAAACCATTCCCAACCCTATGGTCTGAGTAATACAAATAGGTCACTTCAAACTGATTTGTATTTGTAAATATTGTTTGTACCAATTAATTGTAATAGTAAAATACTTTTTTATCTGTATGAAATACTAAAGATTAACTTTATGAATTGTTTTAAAATTAAATCTAAATTGATTTTTATTTTATAGATGTTTATTTGTAAATTTACAGGACATATAAATTAAAGACAACATTTTATTCAATTAAATTTTAAGTTATTTAAAAAAAAAGAGTAAATTATAATCATTTTATGCAGATAATAAAATTATTTGTTTTGGACAGTGGTAAATTTTAACTATGAATAGCATTGATAAAATAAATATAATGCCATACAAGATATAAACGTTATCAAAACAAATTAACTAGTTCATGTTTTGTAATATTCTAACAGTGATTGATTTATTTTACACTTATTTTTGTACATTAGTTTTTGTTTAAATCAATATACCTAGGAATTTATTTCAAACAAATACATTTTTTTTTTAATATATGTTTAACTAAACTAGTAATGTCTATACTATAAGTAAATTGTGTTAGCTGTAAAGTGGATGTATAAAACTGGCATAATGAGTTCTCAGTAAACTATTACTAAGATAATAAATAAGAATAAATGTTGATGAATACAATGTTTTAGTTTTATTCTTAATACATTCTACATTAAAAGTTCCTAGAACTTATCTGAACTAGGAGACACTCCTGCATGCTTGGTGTGCCAACCCTGATACTTGCTGTGCTTGTGCCTATCTCAGCGTTTGGATTCTACCCATTATCCCTAGCTTCACTAGTTGTGTTCAATGTATATCAGCTTTTAGCCTCAAAACAAAAATTCACCAAGAACGAAAACAACAAAACAATGAACAGGGGATTGGATTTGTTTCCCATTGAAATGAATACTTGTTCCCATATATATTTAAAATAGGGGTGTGCGAGTAGTGATTTTTGAGTTCGAGTCGAGTAGTTGGCATTTTTTCGAGTAACGAGTATTTTCGAGCGAGTATTTATAGAAGGATTTCCTGTTCATCCAAGACAACTGTAAAAGGCAGACACCATCCTAAGCCTATGTTAAGTTTTGCCAGATTCGTAAATATATACATCTAAACTGAACAGAATAATTTTGATTAGTTGTTTGTAACTGTAACATTAGATAAATAAAACTTTTTACTTCCTGCCTTCCTACATTTTTATGTGGCATTGTTTTGTTTAACCTTTTTCCTTTTTTCATAACTAATATTATGAAAGAAACTAAGAAAGTATATTATTAATTGAAACAATGTGGATTTTAAAGATTTAATCTGTTCACTCATATCACAGATCAGATTTTCTATGCAAGCCAATTATACTGTTTCACAGCCGGCCGATATGTTTATCTGGTGTTTCAGTTCAAAGTGTACTGCGAAAACGTAGCTAAGCTTGTTGGCAAAAGCTGCATCCAACCAAATTGAAGCTAAAATTCAAGTGTCATCGCCAAATGCAGTCATTTGCTTTCAGAATTGCCTCCTCTCAACAAAAAATTGATTGTGTTCACACCAAGAAGGGTGGATCTGTATTCTGTGAGTATTTAATTCAGTAATACCAAGGTTACAAGTAACCAGAAAGAAGGTGTGAATTATATAATCAAATTTTAAAATCTGGATGACAAAGATTGTAGTTAAATCGATTGATAATAATAACTAAGCAGGTTTACTAAAAATAAATTTTAAAGTCACTAAGGATGAATTAGTTTTTAGATTATGATCCGTAATGAAATGTGTGCAACTTGAAACTACTTTGATAAATGAGGTTACACTGAACAACAGATAAATAATTATTTCATAACGAGAAATTCACGAAACCTGGTGTAATCGAATGAAACCATAGACGTAGTCGGCTAATATAATAGGTCTAGCCGATATTGGCGACGAGATGCAGTCTGAAATATAAACTTAAGAATAAAAAACGAGACGTTTGATAAGGCTTCGGTTCAGTTAAAATTATTTTCCGAATCTCTAAATTCCTCGTATTTTGTTTAGAAAAGGTCTTCCAACATATTTCTCCCTCACTTGGGTTGATTCGTGATTGTTTTACAGTTTACATCGACGTCAATGTGAACAGGGAACCGTTCAGTGAGTTTACGAATCAAAATTATCGTACTTTACCTCCTTTTATACTCCAACTGTGTTATTGTCTAACCTAGTCAGGAAACCGTTCAAAAAACTGACAGGAAAAAATATCGTATGCGCAAATATTACACACAGTTTTGGCGAACTACTATTACTACGTAAACTCCGTGTTAACGGAATAATAATTAATAGATGTTCGCCATGGCTATATATATATTTTTATTTGACGGAAAATAAATCAATAATGTTGTGTCACACGCTGCTAGAACGCCATTACCATATTTTATATGATACGATACGGTATTTTCTTACGTCAAATTATTGGACGATTCCCTGCTCAGATTAAAAAAGAAAACGGACCTCAATCGACTGGCAAGAAATATACTATAATTTCAGTTCCGAAAAGGAGGTAAACGGTTCTTTGCACGTACGTATACTACAACCGACATGAACTTTCGCCTAGAAAAGATGGGAAGTTCGATTTTTGGGATCTAAAGTGACCCGTTCTCGGTACCCTTTTGATTGAGCGGTATTATTGATATGAACAAAAATATGCATAATTTCCACAACGTACAGACCATTAGATTTGTATCAGAAACAGGTCTTTTTGAGCATCTTGAACCGGATCTCGTCCACTTTCTTGTTTCATAAAGACACTAACCAGCACTTCTGTTTTATTCACGCTATTTTAGGTTAGGTTACAAGTGACTAGTAGACTCGGACAACCAACATGTGTGATCGCTTCCTTCCCAGCTCTGTTGTTCACTTTGAATTGAACTAGTTCAAACCATTATGAACGAACTCGTTCACTACGTCGACTAGTTAATTTGACTGTCGTCGTGTACTACCTATTCTTAGCCGTATTGTTTAGTTCATAATTACGCATACCAAACTGTTAACGTATGATTAAGGGTAAAATAAAACACAAGGAAGCGCACATTTTTTATTCATATCTTATAAAACTGTGTACTATTAAAACTAAATTAAGATGTAAATCTGATATTTCGTGAAATACAACTACTCGATCGAATTTCGAATTGTTTCGGAAGCTTTGAGCCGAGTTCGAGTAATAAAATACTCGATCAAATACTCAAAGTTTCGAGTACTTGCACACCCCTAATTTAAAAGAAGATAAAATTCCTTGTAAATTATGGTTATTAATAAAATGCATTATAATATAATGGCTTTATGTCTGGGGAATATTATTTATTTTTATATTTTTATTTAGTACAAAAGTTAAAACTGTACTTTAATTAAAAATGAAAGGAATAAACATAATATTGAACATTTAAATGAATTAATTGTAAGTACAACACTTGTATTTAAGGAAAAACAAGCAATTTCCTACATAAGAACAATTTTTAAGAAAAAGATTATATTTCACATCTATTTTGTTAAAAGTTAACTAAGAATTGTATTAGAATAATCTATTCTAAACCTTAAAAGGCATGAAAAAAATTAAATCTATTAAAATTTATTAAAATAAATAAAATAATTAAAATTGCTTTATATGATAGGTTATCATTATAACTGACATTCAAAAGCACTTGTCAGCCATCCAGGTCATTAAGCCTCAATCCCCCATTCTTGTCGACCCACAGCACTCTGCCGTTGATGGGCCGTCCATGTGCTAAGTAGAACTAATATTTAAACCAATATTCAAAAAATAAGACTAAGAATACTAATATGAATAAAGTTATTGCATGGTTAGTTACATGGTTCTTGAAAACAAATGTAAGCCATTGCAGAAAAAAGAAAACTCAGAATATCATATTGTCAGCTGTTTAATTTTAGTGCTTTGTACAGAATCAACTGATTAACGTCAACTCTTTTATCTAAAAGGGAGTACAAGATGGTAAAATAAAGAAATTTTCAATCATGGAATCCCTGCTACCAGATTTCTATGTTGGCAGCACTGCAGCTTATCCAAGCTATGTAGACCACCAGTATGAAAAATAAATCTGAATACATAAGAAATGGTGCAGGACAGCAACTATCCTGTCTCAGATGACATTTGTTAAAATTCCCAACCAAGTACAAAGAGTTAAAAATCTGATTTTATTACCATATTTTTATGTTGTTACATTTTGATTGTAATTTACTAATATTATTGTATCATTAAAAGTGAAACGAAATGAAAAAGGCCTTTATTATATTTCTTTTTATACATATATATATATCGTATGGTTTGTTATCAGCTACGGTTTGTTAATTATAAAGCTTCCATTGTTTTTTGGATTAATATCCAAAAGTCATGATTGTATGTATATTCATTGATAATAAAATGTAAACTCCTGTCACAAAGCTAAGTCCAATCCATCGAGCCATCTAATACCTGCCTCACTGATTCTGTGAATGCTGACCAATCCCTCCGTAAAAGAGAGCAGGAGGTACTCTGTAACTGTTTGATCCATTGTTTGAATAGACTCCCCGCAATCACATGACTGATCTAGTGTCAATCCCCATTCATACTTCCAGTAATTGTATCTGCTAACGCCAGTTCGGGACCGAATCAAGAATGTCCACTCCCTATGAGGGAGATTCATCCCACCTAGAGGTATTGATGGATCGTTAATACGTCCATCAAAACTGCTTCACGCTACGGTCCAGCTGGTATTGGGCAAGAAGGTTGATCTGCTCAAATGGAAAGCAGCATGTAGAGGTGGGTTTCGAGATTTTAAGCGGCCGTTCTGACGTGGGAGATCCTGTATAATGGGTAGGTGCGGGGCAATCAAGATCCTATCGAATTATTTGAGTAGTGCCTCCTGACTTCTTATCTCTGGAGGAGATATATTGCACAGCAACTGGGAGCCAAGAAGTGGACATGAGAGTGCCACTAATAGCTCTCATGACCCTATTAAGTTGGACATTAATCGCTTTAGTGTGAACACTAACCATACAGGAGCACCGTATTCAGTAGCTGAAGCAATATCATCTGCATATATAAATTTTCTAGACTTTGTGATTGGGATATCAGTGGTGGGATATCACGTTGAATAAAATTTGAGCTAAGTACAGGACCCCTGTAGCTGCCCATCCTTCAGCTGTCTAAAAGAGCTAAACTTCACGACCGAGATAAACTTTTATTAGCCTGGCACTAAGCATTGACTCCAAAAGTCACAATAGAAAGAGACAGGGAAGGAAACTGTAGAACCTAAACAACAAACCTTTACTCCATATTGTGTCAAAAGCTGCTATAAGATCAATAAAAGCTGCAGATGTTTTCAACTTCTTTCAAACCCATTTTCAATAAATTATGTCAGAGCTAGGATCTGGTCACTACAACTTTGGCCAAGGCGAAACCAGCCTGCTCAACTGGAACATTAGAATCAAGAATGGGTGATATTCTATTGTATAACAGCCTTTCTAGCAACTTATAAAAAACACCAAGAAGATATATTGGGCAATAACTTTCCACTCATTCAGGATCTTTTCCAGGCTTCAGAACAGCTTCTACTTTTGAATGCTTTTGCCATATTGCCTGTAGCTAATATCTTATTGTAGATTGTTTGAAGACATTGTTTCACTTTGCTACCAGCATGCAGCAGAAATTCTGTAAAGATGTCGTCAAGACTGGTTGTTTTCCCTGCTGGTATAGCAGAAATGACTGTATATCTCTTCTTCCGTGAAATTTCTGGAGACTTCCAGGGGTGCTATTTGACCCTTTTTTATTTTATTCAACTTTTAAAGCACATGTTTGCTTTAAAGGAAGGATGGTGGGTCAACTTTGATAAGCTGACTATCAATTTTGCTATATTACAGGCCTTTGGGCAGAGCATTTCTCTTTGATTTGGAGATTTACCAGTAGAGTGTTTCCTTACAAGTGACCACACTTTTCTACTGCTGTGGGTTTACATCTTCAACATTTTTAAACCATTTTTTTCTTCTGGTACCTTCAAGAGAGTGCAGCAGCAGATTAGCCGTGTTGGAGTTTTTGGTAGCATTAAACTCTTTGTAAAGGTCATCTGATTCTTACTCCATCCTGGTATATACTCCTTTCTGTATCCTCTTGATTTGCAAGCTTTAGCAATGGACGAGACAAGATTTGTTAAAACGATCGTAATTTCTTTTTGTAGGAGGTATAAACCTGATGCTATCGTCTTTTTTATACAGTTAACTCTTGATTATCCACGGGCGGGAGGTAATCGCTTTGCAGGACTATTCACGGGAAGACCTAAACGATTCTTGTTTTTACATTTTCAAAATTTTTTATTTAAATATGTACAGTCTTTGGCAATAATGTCAAACCTAAAATCGATTTATGTTGTTTAACAAACTCTTCACGACAGTGTGTACATTGTACAAAGCTATAGAATCAACCAAATCAATGTTCATGCTAGTGCATGTGCTGCGTAGCATTAACTGTTTCAGCGCCTACTAGTTACAGGATGGTAACGTGTTGCAGACACCCTGAATTGTGTTATCAACGTGTGGCGTGACCCGCCGGCACTTATCACCACTGTTCTTTCTCCCGCCTCCCTTCTGCTGTAGCCTCCTAATACTTTCTACTCTTACCATCACTTACCAGTCTGTTACTGTCTGCTGCACTCTTACTTTTGCGTTAGTGTCACTGCATTTTTCTACATCTCTTGACACAAATATTACATAAAAATGAGTGTTATAATTTTTATTTGGTTATAAAATCTGTGCTACTTTTTTTATTCTGAGTTATTCCTTCCCGTTCTTTAGAATTTGCGGATCATCGCGGCCACCCTATTCCGCTATTAATCGGGAGTTGACTGTATATACAAATAGTGAAGTTAGAACTACATAGTTCTCTCTTACACCTAACCATTATCAGGCTTGGGGACTAACGATTAAAAATAATTAACGATTAAGTTTAAATCGTTAGTTTTTCTGTTAACTTTTCAACTTATTCGTTAGTTTTGGGGATGTTTAACTTTTAACTTTAAACTAGTTAAAAAAATTCACTAACGAAAAAACTAACCCCAGTTAGTTTTACAAACGGGTACGGTTTGTCCCGTGGAATGTAGACAATGGCGGAGAAAGCGTCCAAAACTTTGGTCAAAGACCGGGCGTTTTCCTCAATCCCAAGTATTCGCCCACAAACAAAGTCATGAGTCACACCCACCCCTTTTCCGCCATCTTTCCCGCCCTGCCCATAATTAATAGACACACCCAACGTGTCCCATTGTTGTTTGTCCAAAACGTAGTCATAGTGTTAGTGATAATACTGGGAGACTTGAAGGTTGATTCATTTCAGTTTTAAAGTTTGCCGAGTGAAAAATAAAGTGTGTTGAAATTAGTTTCCAGACGGTTTACGTTATGTATAATAATAAGAGAAACAGTTTTTTTGTAAATAATTGTATGTATTCTTTTTCATGCCACACAAACTAACCTTTTAACTTTTAATTTCAGTTACTTTTTTTAAAATTTAACTTTAATCAGTTAGTTTCATTGAACTCTAACTTTTAACTTCAATTAGTTAGTTTAATAGAGGATTAACTTTAACTTTATTCAGTTAAAAATAATTGTTAACTTTTCCAAGTCTGCCAGTTATTATTAAACATTTTGATATTATTTTAACTTTACAAATAATTAATTGATATGAATGATAAGTGTTAAAGTTTATAAATAAAAATATATAGTCTTATTGTTTACATGAAATAACAAATTTATTTTTCAGCAATAATATTCAACATTCAAAACCAAAAACTGGTCTTGCAGTGCTTAAGTCAAAGTAGAAAACTTGAGGCCTTTCACTCGTCATCCTCTTCTGACTCTTCTTCTCCTTCGTCTTCCTCCCTCGCACCCTCCCCTCTTCTTCCCCCCTCCCCTTCTGCCTTTCTCGTTATTTTTTTGTGAGCTACTCTCCAATTCCTGTTCCATCTCCATTGTGGGGTCCTGAATCTCCATGATTTCTGGACCTAGGTCATACTCATACTCAGGATGGGAGCATTGGCACTGAATATCCGTAGGGTAAGTGTTTGTGACCCCATCCAAAGTAGAAGTTTTCAAACTTCCTACAAAAAAAGTGTTGATAATTTATTTTTCATTCGCACTGTTTTTTACTGTAGTGTTAGAATTGATTTTATTCCTAAATAAATGCATTAATTAGACAAAGGAATAACTGTTTATTTCTATGATTTCTTTAGAATAATGCGTGAGCAGAGTTTTCATGAAACATGCCTTCAATAATATCAGAAATCCTGGATTAGACAAGTAGCTCATTGAGAATTGAAAAATCCAAGTAAGATATTTTTTCCAAGTCCTCTCCCCATTGTGTTTAGTTATTTTGTGGAGCAGACTTAAGAAAAATTCTTTCAGTTATATTAATTTATTTTTGTAATTCTTATGTGTAGTTTTTCATGACAGGAGCTTAGACTAATGAAACTACACATCCCCTTTAAGTTACTTACTTAGAGACAATAAAGTAGAGCCAGACAAGTCTGTGACTGACCCTCAGATAATAGCTGATAATTTTTGTCGATTACTTTGCGAGTGCACGTGGCGAGCTAGCGGCGAGACTGCCAACGGACACGTCAAGGTTTGCCAGACACACTGGTACTAAATGTTCGTAATTCCGGTTTAAACCAACTGAAGAGATAGAGTGCACAATTCATAAATTTAAAAGAACAAAAAAATCAACTGGGAATGATTATTTAAACGGTAGCATTAATCAAATTCATAAAATCAGCTATTTTCACCAGTTTTAGCACCTATTATAAACATAAAGCTTTATTACGGGTGAGTTCCCTGAGTAATTAAAAGAAGCCGTTATCGTTCCTATTTATAAAAAGGAGGGAGGGAGGAAATTCAGCATTATAGGCCGGGTCGCTTTGTTGTCCATTATAGCTAAGATTTTTTTTTAATGTAGACTCTTGACATTTTTAGAAAGTAAAAACATTTTTTAACAAGAACAGTAGAGGTTTACAAAAAGGTAAAAGTACAGAACAAGCTGTCTTAAATTTAACGGAAGAAATTTTTAATAGTAATGAAAAGTCAGCCAGAATTTTTTAAAAGATTTTTGTAAAGCTTTCGATTTGGTGAATCATAACATTCTATTAACTTAACTGGGGCTGTTGGTAATCAGAGGTCAAGCGGGAAAAATGGTTCAAATCTTATTTATGTAATAGACCACAAAAGGTCAAAATATCGGACCTGCTTGAGTGAAGTAAATGTAGGAGCTCCCCCCAAAGGGTCGGTGCTCTCAGCAACCCTATTTATAATATTTATAAATGATCTTTTAAATAAACCATTAAGTGGGGAGATAAATGCTTTTTCCGACGATTTGTGATTCGATACTCTAATCAAAAAATTTAGAACTGGTGTGGGAGCAAATGAGTAAATATTTGAAAATTATCTGTAACTAGTGTGTAATAAAATCATCTGTAATAAAATGATAGTTAATGCAGCAAAAACTTAAATTTATAAGCGTTTGATCTAAAAGGTTTTAAATTTAATAAATTTTCTTACATTTCATGACTTTAACTGTTCGGAAATAAATCAAAATTGTAACTGCGAGATCATCGAACAAGTGGTTTTTTAAAGTATTTGGGTGTGTGGATTGACGAGAAAATATTTGGAAAAATCAGCACATTGATAAACTTCAGGATGAAATTCGTAAAAGCATCAAATGTTATTGTTTGAGAAACATATTAAGCGAAAACCTATTAAAAACAGTATACTTTGCACTTTTTCCACTCTAGGCTCACTGTTATTGAATGCTGGGGAAATGCTGATAAAACTATAATTAATAATCTACAAGTTACACAGAACCATTTCGTACACGTCATTTAACAAAACAAAAGAGGGAATCGGGATTACCAATTTTCCAAAAATTTAAAGATCCTGACAGTTAAAATATTGATATGTTTATAAGGTTTAAAAATATTCTAAACTAAAGTGGCCATAACCTGTGAAAGGGTTTATCAAGGAACTCCGAGCTTTGTTCAGGGTTACCATGTGAGACCTAAAGTCAACAAAGTCCATTTTTAGGAAAAGTTTATCTTACATGGGCCAAAATTATTTAACGAAATTCCAATTACAATAAAAAAACACGAACAAAATAGGTACATTTTTAAAACCCGGTGAAAGAATGGCTTTTTAGTATTGACGCAATAGAGAAATTTTTTAAACATATTAATTTGATTCATTCATACATTGTTTTGCTAACTTTTAGACATTTTAATGGATATTTATATATATATATATATATCCAATAAATCCCACGCAACATCGATTCCCGCATCCAGCCCACCACCCGAACCAAGCAGACTGCCACTACAAACTCAATAAACCCTCAAAATGCTACTGCTGCTTCTGGACCGTGCCCCAGGAAGGCGGAGCGGGCTGCCTCCACCAATCAACCCTCCACCCGTTACTCCAACTCCCATCCATCCTCTCAGCCCTGGACAATCAGGCTGCCATTCCCATAGTTTTTGCCGACGTGGTGAAGCTATCTTCACCTAAATTACCTTTTTAGAAGACAATTGTTAACGATAGGATTAGATTAGGGTCACCAGTGTTGACACCCAAAATTAACAAATGTAAAGTAAACGAACCAATTATTAAAATAATTCACCAGAATGCCCAAAGTGCCACAAACAAAGGTGAGGAGCTGTCTCTGCTTTGCGAAAAAGTTAAGCCCTGACATCCTTGTGGTGACGGAGCAATGCTTTCAATCCGGAGACAAATTGGACTATTCAAAATTTCCCATTACAATCTGGCAAATTCCATACACCGCGAAAAACACAAGGAGGTGGCGTGGCTATATTCGCAAAATTGGGATTAAACTTTGAAACAATTAAACATTAATTAACAGCTCCGACCTTGACTTCGAAGTCAATAGTATCAGAATTTATAAAAATTGTGGAGACACCATTTTGG
>JAQJVL010005820.1:0-32665 GCA_035578905.1 Stictocephala bisonia | reverse complement strand
AAAATGTAAGAAGCCTATTAGTATTTTGTGACTCCTGTGGAGGTCAAAATAAAAACTTTACAGTATTCAAATATTTATATTATTTGGTGCATGTGAGAAAAAGGTTTGACAATGTGCAAGTAACCTTTCCTGTAAGGGGGCACTCCTACATGGAGTCAGATAGGAACATGGGAATTATAAAAACCAAAACTCCAGCTGAAATGCCACAGGACTGGATAGAAGTGGTTGAAGTATCAAGGACTTCACCAGCCCCATTCAAAACCATAGAGGTCGATCAGGGACTTATTCGTAATTGGGTAAATTTTTTAGGCAGCAGTAATTTTGTCAAGAAATGCCCATTCAAAACTATGCCAATAAGAGAACTGAAGACAACTATCAGTGAGCCTAACAAAATACTTCATCGTGATACGTACAATGGAGTTTGGACTTCTTCTACTGTCACATACCAGGATCAGGAGTCTATTGAAATACAACAGCCCTTTCCACAAGGATCAAATGAGTTTATACTGCCTCCACGAGCATATGAAAGTAAGTAAAGAATAGTTTTACTAAAAATCCATTTTGTAGCATTTTTACATTATTACTATCTAGGAAATCAAAATTAAGAAAATTTTATTGAAGTGATTGCAAGGTTAATTTAAAAAATGTAATTGCCCTATTATAAATCAATTACTTCAAAATATTTCGAAGGTTGATTCATTTTGTTATTACAGGTTTGCTGCCCATAACAGAAGAAAAATATATAGATGTAAACCACTTAAAACAGTTCTGTATGAACGCAAGAGCCAAAGATTATTTCTCAAGTCTTCCACATGGAAAAAGGCCTAAGAAGAAATAAGACTGGAAAAATTAGAATGATTTTTATTTTCATTAATATATTTTTCAGTTATTGTACTCATAATATACATTGTAAACATATTTAAAGCTAATGTTAGTCTTTACAAACACTATTAAACTCACGTTCTACTGTAATATGGTGCGGTTTCATTTAATAGCATAGGTTAATCTTACTATAAATTAAGGGACAAAGAACATTTTTCCCCTGTAAAATTGATACTTGTGTTGAAAAATCCTACTTTACAAAGCAACACTTTTACTTTAAGTATATTATTTTCTATATTTATGACACCTATTAGTTTACCTTGCTCAATATGAAAATTGGTTTAAGTTTCTAACAATTACAAAGGATTTATAGTGTTTTCAAATTTAAAATTGTTGTCCTGCAAAATTGAAAAAAGTGGACAAAGTACATTTTTCCCCTGACCTCTTCATTTGGTCTCTTTTAACATAGCCTGCCAAGCTAAACCTGGAGAGGTGTATGAGTGTAATGGATCCAAACCGTATGCTTCCATACAAGTATTACGAAATTCCTCCATCACATCGCAGAGAAGTGTTACATCAAGCTTCACATAGAAGTCGCTGTAATCCCCTAAGGTCTTCATGCCTAGTTCTTTCCAAACCTTGCAGGCGTGTTGGTAATCTTCAAGAGTTATGCATTCTTCATTCAGTTTACTGTAAAATGATTCTATAGGTGGTAACGAGGTTTCTTCAAATCTTCTTAAGCTGTCTATGTAATCGTATGGGAAAACTCCTTTCCTTAGCACTAAATCCATCTTGTCAGCAGCTACAATCTTAGATGTTTCAATTAGATCTTCTTTCTTTAAGTTATCAACTAATTTGCTTAGGCTAGAAAGCATGAATCGTAGAGAGTCAACAAATCTCAATTTGATTTTATTTACTTTTTTAGAAAAACTAATAAATTTTTCAATGCTGGTTGCTAGTACATCGATACTGCCATTATCTCTTCCCAACTGGGGAACTATAAAATGTGAATCATACCCGCTCAAATTATGAAGAATAACAGGTATAAAGCGAGGTAGTTTGTAATTAATGTTACATCGGTTGCATGCAGCTCCACGTTACAAGCCTGTTAAGTGATCATGGTCGCGTACCTTGTTATTATTAGAGGAAAAACAACCATCACACAGGTAGCATTGTGTTGCAGAAGCGTGCTCTCTCATTTGAAGATCTGTTAGTGGGAGCATGGGTTTAATACGGGAGTACAATACCTCCACTTTGTTTGCAATATCATACAGTTTATCTACAAACAGTTCAGCAGCATTGTCGCCTCTGTACACTCGAGGTATTGATGTTAAACCATAAAGCTGTAAATGGTTTTCACTCAATGTTGATTTTATTAAAATGCAGTATGAGTTTGGTTGATGAATTTGATATTTGGTTCGCCTAGTTGGATCTGCATTAGCGATATCCAAAGGAAGAAGTGAAGATTCGAAATCTGCATACACAACAATAGGTATTCGATACTGCTGACAAACTTTTGTAAATTCAACTTTGCAACGACTTGGAGGTGGTAAACATATTCGCGCAACTTCCTTCTGACTGCAAAGAAGTTGATGTTCTTGCAGCCATGTTGATTGATTTCCTCGCAGAGATCCTCTTGAGAAGCAGAAACATCTTTTACATACAGTTATTCGATGTTCACCTTTCGACACTTGTCTAGCAACTAAAGCATTAAAATCCTTGATGTATACAAAATGAGAAACATCTCCATCTTTTATGAGAAGCAGATCGGTGTGATCAGTTCTTTCAACTTGTGCTAATTGGAGAGGGTATACATTATTTGAATTATCTAAGCCAAAAACATTTACAGATGTTGCAGGATTCTGTTTTTGAAACCTCTTAACATCTGATAAAGAAACAGGATACGTCATACCGTTAAAGTTGTACTTTTTTCTTAATTGATTGTATTTAGCGTTAGGTCTACAAATGTTTTTATCTTCTACAAACTTAACCAACATTGCATACCTAAAGCATCATTATCCTCATTTTGTACATTTATGCATGCTTTAGTGTTAGAAATCTTTTCTGGAAGCTCTATGTAGCTACTACCTCTATCACCATACCCGTGTTTGTGCACTCTTATATCCAAGCCATCTATATGCAATAAACTCCAGCCAGATCCTCTTCCCTCATGTTCAATAAGTTTGGTTTTAAGTTCTTGACACAAGTCATCCACAACATCTTCCAGGTTTGTTGTTGCTATAATGGTTTGATTTTTAGTAATAAATCCTCTTGGCGATACTTCATTTGTGGTATTAGTAAATATAGCGTCTAGAATCAACCCGAATTTAACAAAGTTTAATCTTCGAAATTCTGTTGCTAATGTATCTATGATCAACATTTTTGTTTTGGATAAGAATTCTTCCAAATTGTAACTTTTAGAGTTCTTTATTTTAAAATGTCTTACCGCAGATCTTTGTAAAGCTTCTGCCAAAATCTCTACTTTCAGGTCTCGTGGTGGAGCATACATAATAACGCTTGCTCTAGCTGGAGGATGCTCTTCCTCTTCATTCTTGTGAAACAGCTCATGATGACACAATAGCAAAATGTCATCCTCAAATTGCTCACGACAAACACCGCAAACATGCATTGCACTTGTTTATTCGACTATGTCTGGAGCAGAAATGATTGTTTGCACCACTTGCAAGTTCTTATATACGCAAACCAACCAATCAGAAGCCTGTTCTACATACGCAAACCAACCAATCAGAAGCCTGTTCTTATATATGCAGACCAACCAATCAGACATCTAGGTTACTAAACATATTGTTAAGCAATAACATGGTGTTATAATTTTGATAGCTATGATTGTAATTTGACAAACGTTTTCCTAAGGGGGGGGGGGTTAAGGGTTTATAATTACTTGAACAAACACCTTTTTACAACTATCGTTTACCCAAGGGTTTTTCATATACACTTCGTGAAAGTGCCGAGTGAATCGACGGCATTCATTACCATCGCTATCGTACTCTACTTCCATTGTAGGGTATTTTGCTTTCAGCACCCACAAGTCTTCTAAGAGAGGCTTCCTATCCTCGTATACATTCATTACACGAATAATAACGATGGTAGCAACCATTGAAACGAACAGGTAGTTAAAAATTACTAAATCTAAGATTTTTACCGCTTTATATAGAATATACATATGGGGAGGGTTTAAGTTTTTTTTATTTTTAGTGTACATATAGACAAACTAGATAAAGATTCAACAGCTTGTTTAACACAAAGAGCAGCAAGTAACGTGAAATTACAAGTCCAAAATGTAGGTCAAGGTCATCCAAATCTTATAAAAAAAATATATATATAATGTAAGGTTGTTTTATGAAGGTAGTAAGAGATAACGGTTAGCAGAAATATTATTCTACAGCACGGGCAATAAACCAATGCTGCATAACAATACAACAAGCCTTCCGTTAGTTTTTACAATCTTCAAGTGTTGTAAATATGTTCTGATGCCTTAGATCCTCAACCGCACAATTGGGTACTATTGAATCTTAAGCATCAGTGTTTGTATATGAATAATCATATACATGTAGATGTTTATAAAAAAAATAAAAAAAGGCGTGCTGTTTGTATGTGTGTCCCACCAAAAAAAATTATAATGTAAGGTTGTTTTATGAAGGTAGTAAGAGATAACGGTTAGCCGAAATATTATTCTCCAGCACGGGCAATAAACCAATGCTGCTTAACAATACAACAAGCCTTCCGTTAGTTTTTACAATCTTCAAGTGTTGTAAATATGTTCTGATGCCTTAGATCCTCAACCGCACAATTGGGTACTATTGAATTTTAAGCATCAGTGTTTGTATATGAATAATCATATACATGTAGATGTTTATAAAAAAATAAAAAAAGGTGTGCTGTTTGTATGTGTGCTCCACCAGACTACTTAGATGCTAAACCAAAACATGCAATATATCCAGACTACTTAGATGCTATACCAAAACATGCAATATATCTACTAAAGCAAGCATGCACTAACTATATATAAGTTAAGAGTAAAGAATAATGTAAGGCGCTGAAAAAGAAAAGACCGACAGTCAGATCACACAGTGACCACTGCCTGGGGATAAGCCCTTGTTTCCGCGAGCCGGCGTATGGACCCATACGTACGCAACCACTCCCCATGAGGAGAGTGAGCACAGGGCTCACATACCTCCAACACGGATGAGCGTAAGCGGACGCAGAGCTCAGCCCCCCAGACAAACCATCGGTCCCTGAAATAGAAGACATAACAAATTAGTATATTAATACCCAAGAAGAAGCTGAAAGAGAAAACAACTGATTAGTATATTAATACACTATTATGACAGAGTGTTGGGTGGTTTGCAGGCCTCAGAACAACACTCTGCCGGAAAGACAGTAGGTAGGATGCACTTTGTTGGATGGTTTGCGGGCCCTAGAACAGCAAAGTGCAGGGATTGGGTTTTGGAAGGTAAGATTGAGGAAGGGTGAAGCGGTGCTGACGACCTCAGTGGTATTCTCGAGAAGACTCAAACATAAGGTGGCTTTTCAACAGACTGTTGGGTGGTTTTCGGGCCTCAGAACAACAATCTGTTGAGGAAAGACAGTAAGCAAGGATAAGCCATTTGAGCCGGTTTGGTGTCCGTAAACAAATAACTTAAGGAAAAAGTCATTGAACCGGTTTGGTGTCCGTAAACAAATGACTTAAGGAAAGGTAATAGGAGATAGATGTCTGAGCCAACTCTGGATTAGCTGCTATCCTGGAGCGAGCTGTGGACGGGCTGCGGTCCTGGGTGGGATGTCTGGGCCAACTCTGGATTAGCAGCTATCCTGGAGCGAGCTGTGGACAGGCTGCGGTCCTGGGTGGGCTTCGCAGGCTGTGAGGAAGAGGGAAGAAGCTGAAAGAGAAAAACAACTGATTAGTATATATTAATACACAATTATGACAGAGTGTTGGGTGGTTTGCAGGCCTCAGAACAACACTCTGTCGGAAAGACAGTAGGTAGGATGCACTTTGTTGGATGGTTTGCGGGCCTTAGAACAGCAAAATGCAGGGATTGGGTTTTGGAAGGTAAGATTGAGGAAGGGTGAAGCGGTGCTCACGACCCCCAGCGGTATTCTCGAGAAGACTCAAACATAAGGTGGTTTTTCAACAGACTGTTGGGTGGTTTTCGGGCCTCAGAACAACAATCTGTTGAGGAAAGACAGGGGTGCCTACTGCCGGGTGGTTTTCGGGCCTCAGAACGACAGTAAGCAAGGATAAGCCATTTGAGCCGGTTTGGTGTCCGTACACAAATAACTTAAGGAAAGGTGATAGGAGAGAGATGTCTGAATCAACTCTGGATTGGCTGCTATTCTGAAGCAAGCTGTAGGCAGGCGGGCAGGCAGAGGTTCTAGAGTGGGCTGCTTGAAGAGGCGCTGATCTAGGAGATGTTGATCTGGCAGTGGAGCTTGAAGAAGTGATACCGTCTTCAAGGTGTGCGCGTATATATAGAGCTCGCGAGAGTGGGGGGTCTCTTCTGATTGGTTGTTTGTAAGTAGGTCAAGGTCATTAATCAGTTAAAAATGTTAGGCCCTGAAAAGGGCCGTTTGGGTCCTGAAAAGGACCGTTTGATAGAATGGAAAGAAGGCTTAAGGAAGTAGGGTGTTAGAGGGAGCAAGTCTCCACTCTGATGTCCCCAAGCTGTTGCGAATAATATAGTGTCGCTTATTTAGATGTTCAGGGTTTATCAGTCCGCGAGGTAACTTCAGTTTGTAGCGTTTACCACTACATTCCAAGGCTACTTCGCGATCTGAAATACGCTGAACATAGAAATAGCGTTTCCCGGATTTAAGCCGGTTTATTCGCAGCCGCTTGAGGGGAGTTGCCGTTGCTGCAGGAGCCGTTCGCTTCGGCTTGTGTCTCGCACACAATACTCCTCCAAGAGCGCTTGGCTTTCCACATCTCTCACCTTTCTTACCCCCGCGCAGGAACAGGTGCGTGCAAGGAGGTCTTGGAGCTCTGCACGCCTTCTGGCACTCTCTGAAGGCTTTCAGTTTCCTCAAAGGCGGAGTGGGAGGTAGCGGAGACAGAAGAGACAGCGGAGAAAAAAGAGATGCAGTAGCTGGTAGAGGGCGGGCAGTAGTCGAAGGCGAAAGCAGTGGTATTGTGGGAGATGCAGCGGCTGGTAGAGGGCGAGCAGTAGTCGAAGGCGAAGGTAGTGGTATTGTAAGAGATGCAGCGTTTGGTAGAGGGCGGAAAGTAGTCGAAGGCGAAGGCAGTGGTATTGTAGCGATGGAGGCAGGAAAAAGTCTCGGTTGAGGCAGACAGATTTTAGTAGGGAAAAGCTGCTTGCGGGATCTTCCCAGCTTTTCTAAGTCTATGTCGGCCGCCTCTAGGGCCTGCTCCAGGATAGACCTCTGCGGACGGCTTCCCAGACGTAGTGGCAGGGTTGGCTTCCTCACGCTGGGGTCCATAGTAGAAGATGGTGTGGTAGATGCTGGTGCTATGGTAGATGCTGGTAAGCGAATGATTCCTGCAGGCTGCGATCCTAGTTTTCTCTATTCAGTGGGGGGGCGTGGCTTTGCTGTGATTGGTTGTTGAGTTTTCTCCAATCGGGAAGGTGTAGGTCTTACAAAAATACAGACTTGTATCGTTGAAGGAATCATTGTTGTTCTAAGAGATCACTTTGGTGGGTTGGGTTAAAGACTGTGATGCGGATCCAGAGCTGAGAATATCTACAATTCGTAAGAGAGGAGGTCTCGTAAAATCTTATAAAAAGAAGGTACATGTTTAGCTATAATTCACTTTCGAAAGTAGGTCAAGGACATAATAAAATTAAAAAAAAATATCGAGTTTAATGTTGTTGCAGATCTCCCTTAATATACCTACTTTGATAGAACTATGTTAAAATGTGACAAATGATCCTAATTAACGAATACGAGATTTTGGTCAGACCTACTGCAATACCGTAAAGTTCCACTACTCACGATTCCTAAAACCCCTTGAATACATCTACTATGATAGAACTACGTTTAAGTCTAACAAAATGGTTCTAGTAACCAATACAGCAACTTTTATCCGAAAACTGGATTTTGAACCGACTTGCTCCAGTTCCGTCATTTTACACTACTCACAAACATCAATTTTTTAAGTTTAAAATAAAAAAAAAAAAGCCTTTGGCCATTGGGGTTATTCCGTGTGTGTGTGTGTGTGTGTGTGTGTGTGTGTGTGTGTGTGTGTGTGTGTGTGTGTGTGTGTGTGTGTGTGTGTGTGTGTGTGTGTGTGTGTGTGTGTGTGTGTGTGTGTGCGCGTGCGTGCGTGCGTGCGTGCGTGCGTACGTGTGTGGGCGTGTGCGCGTTTGCGCGTGTGCGTGTGCGTGCGCGTGTGTGTGTGTGTGTGTGTGTGTGTGTGTGTGTGTGTGTGTGTGTGCGTGTGTGTGTGTGTGTGTGTGTGTAATAATATAAAATTAGCTTTATGCACTAGCTACTAAAGCAAGATAAATCAAGCATGCACTAGATAACTAAGGAAGAAAGATTAAGCATGCACTACATAACAGTAAAGGAAGAGGGAAGAGTCCTGAAAGAGAACACATGTTTCATTAGTAAATACACATAAATAATGACAGAGTGTTTGGTGGGCGGTATTCTCGAGAAGACTCAAACATAAGGTGGTTATTCAACAGATTGTTGGGTGGTTTTCGGGCCTCAGAACAACAATCTGTTGAGGAAAGACAGGGGTGCCTACTGCCGGGTGGTTTGGAGACCTCAGAACGACAGTAAGCAAGGATAAGCCATTTGAGCCGGTTTGGTGTCCGTAAACAAATGACTTAAGGAACGGTAATAGGAGATAGATGTCTGAGTCAACTCTGGATTGGCTGCTATCCCGGGAGCGGACTGGTGTTCTGGAGTAGGCTGCTGTCCTTGGCCGAGCTGCTTGAAGAGGTCGGAGGCTTGCTAGAGCTATCTGCGGAGGCCGGCTGGAGCTGCGTAGCACCGATGACCTGCTCCGGCAACGGAGCTTGAAGATGTGATGTTTGCTGTCCCTGTGTACAGGCTTGTAGGAGTGGGGAGCGTGTGAACGCGCGAGGCTCCCACCTGAATTGAATGCCCGGTCAAGATGTCCAGACATCGGTTAAGGATGGCTCGTATTGTTTACACTCTGCAATAACACTGGTTGAGGATGGCTCGTATTGTTTATGCTCTGCAAACTTTATCTTTGAATAAGATTGTGCTCCTATGTTCAGCTTAAAGTTGTCGTATTGGTTTATTACTATCATTTTCCCTATATTTAACCATAGTTCTATAACAGTAGGTGTAATAAAGGGTTTATACAACACCATTCGGGAAAAATATTGTGATTATTTAGGTTTTTGCCTTTTGTTTTCTTACATTGCCTATCACTCTTTAGGCTTCTATTTAAAATTGTTGTTTGTGAGTAGTGTAAAAATGAGGTTTAAAAACAAGTTGAATCAAAACCCCGTGTTAAGTTAAAAGTTGTAGTATTTGTTTAGCACTATCATATTGCTATATTTTAACCATTGTTCTATAACAGTAGGTGTATTAAAGGGGTTCGATAACATCGTTAGGAAAAAACTTGGTGAACTTTTTAGGTTTTACCTTTTACATTAAGTTTTACACTTTAGCTCTGTATTTTCTCGTAGATTGCTGTTTGTGAGTAGTGTAAAAATGAAGGTTTTAAAACAAGTTGGATCGAAATCTCGCGTTAAGACTGATGTTGAAGCATTTATAGTCTATATGACGGGGATTTTAGACTTTAGACGAAATGTACCACGCTAGGAGGATTCATGCAACCCCCCACCACATGATGTTACCCCCACCATGATTTTTCTCTTATATATTACAGTTCGCTGCTTTCTAACATCACTTGCACGCCAGCAGTCGAAGCAATCACATTAAATATGAACACAAATATGGAGCTGGTGTTGCTTAACGTCAGGTTGGCAAAATCTACTTGGAGTTCTGAGGCACTGGAAAAGTTGAACGCTATGGGTTCAATAGCGCAGAGTATTGAGAGTACTAAGTTTCGAATGAATTGTACTGAATCCAAAGTTACAAAGTACGGTCAACATTTCACTCACTGCATGTGGTCGAACCCTGAGGCAAATTTCGGGCCTATTTATTGCATTTGTAGCGATGTGTTACATCGCGAAGACGACTTCCTTAAGTTACTAGACCGCATCGGAGCTGACGAGTGTAAGGAGGAGTTGTACAATGCAGTACTGAGGCAGATGATGGGGAGTGAAGAAGTTGCAAGCTCTACAGCGGACTTCAGGGTTGATGTACACAAAGACGACTCAGACAGGTAGAACACATCACCCAGATCCTGAGCCAGCACTAAGTAGTTTGTTACTGTAGGTTTAGTCTGTAAGATGTACATATTGTAAAAATTTGTAATATTTTAAATAAAGTAAAAGAAAAAGGCTTCTTGGACAGAACAGTCGTTCTGTCCAAGAAGCCTTTTTCAAAACACACACAAATGACCTTGACCCACAAATTATCCCTGTGACGTACTAACCTACGTCACCATGACGTCATTGTGACGTCACCATGACGTCACCGTGACGTCACAAAACTCACCTGTCAAACCATTTGATTTATGTGAGCCAGCACCGGCAAATTACACTACTGAAACCGTTCCCTGGTGATCATGTGTTTGGTTCTGTGAAACGTACATTCAATTATACTTTATCAAAATCAAGGGTGATAGTTGAAAATACCTTTGGCATTTTAGCGTCAAGGTTTCGGGTTTTCAGACGACCCTTTGCTTTACAGCCAGACAAGGTTGCAATAATAACTTTAACTTGCATTTTACTACATAATTTCTTAATGAAGAGCAATTCGTCGAATCAAGTATACAACTCTCCCGGTACCATCGATACATATGACAACAACGGTGATTTACTGCGAGAGGGAAGTTGGCGGCAAGAAGTAGATGAACATTGTGCAATTAGATCTGTGACTAGAAGAGGACGCAGACCAACAGTTAGTGCTGTTAAAATTCGTAATGAGTTTGCTGAATACTTCTACAATAAATCATAAAGTGTGTTGCATAACAAACAGTTAATTGTCCGCATTTAATAAGAATTGCGATTTAATTTTCACCAATAAAACATGTAATTTATTGTAGTTGCTCTGTTTTTAGACACTTTGTACAACTTAATAATTTTAAATCTATGCTTAATTTGTATTGCTATGTTTGTTTTCTTATAAGCTAATTAAACTTTATACAGGGTGAGTTTTAAATGCCGTCCTCCCTCCAATATTTCCTTAACTTCTCAGGATATTGACTGCCAACTACCACCGATCATTCGCAACTGAAAGGGTAACTCTTTTTATTAATTGTAAAAATATTTTAAAACTTATGTTTTCTTGTGTAATGTACAGTAGGGGAAAAATACAAAATTGAAAAAATTATAAATTTTTATTTTCAACCCTGTGACTGTGTTAGGGGGGGACTCATTTAAAACTCTCCCTGTATGTATAAATTTCAAATTCAAATTCAAATGATTTATTCTGTAAATTGACAATATATACATTGTATTACAGTCGTCAATGCTTATCGTACATCCATGAATAAAATAATACATTTAGTTTAAAATAAACTTGATAAATCCACTATTATTCCATTTGTAAAACTATAAAAACTCCTCAACGGAGTAACAGGCTCTTTCTAAGAGATATTCCCTAGTCAACTTTTTAAATTTATTTGGGTTTGTTTCTGATTTAATTGTTGCGGGTAATTTGTTGAATAGTTCTGGACCCATGTTTTGAGGTAATTTTGAGGCTAGTTGCAATCTATGAGGGGCTTGTCTGTGTTGGTCACGTGCTCTTGTGTTGTATAAGTGAACATCAGAACCGGTCTGTATTGAATCAAACTTAAAACTATAATACAGGAGCATTTCATAGATATATATTGAGGGCAATGTCAAAATCTTTAAGGATTGAAAATAAGATTTGCACGGTGCTCGTCTATGTAGCCCTGCCATGATTCGTACAGCCCGCTTTTGTAACCGGAATATTCTCATAAATTTGGAATGAGATGCTGAACCCCAAAGGACAATGCCGTACCTCAGTCTTGACTCAATTAGGGAAGTATATATAAGTCTTAAAAGAAAATGGTCTTGGTATTTAGAATATCTTTTTAATAAAAACAGTTGTGATGCTACTCTAGAACATAATGTGTTTATATGCTGATCCCACGATAGTGTATTATCAAAAATGATTCCCAGATATTTGCAATTTGATTCAGACGGCAGTAAAAATTCATTCATGAAAACTAACGGATCAGTATTTGTATTTATACAACTTGAAAAAGAAATGCTTGTTGATTTTGAGGGGTTCACGTGTAAGTTATTAGAGTTCAGGTATTGGTATAATTTTGTGAGTTGTAAATAGCAATTTAATTCTAAATTCTCCGATGAATTTTCTTGGAAAAGCAAGGCTAAATCATCCGCGTACATGGTTAATTTTATGTTAGGAAAATTTTGCGTTAAACTATTTGTATATAATATGAAGAGAATTGGTCCCAACACTGAGCCTTGAGGGATTCCAAATTCTAATTTTAATTTTTCAGATTTAACATTTCTAATTTCGACCACTTGAGTTCTGTTTAACAAGAAGGATTTGATCCAGTCTAGTGCAACACCTCTCACCCCCAAACAATACAATCGGCGAAAGAGGATTTTGTGGTCTAGACAATCAAACGCTTTTTGTATGTCAAGGAATACACCTAAAGATTTAAACCTTTTGTCTAAGGCGGTGATGGCATGTGTGACAAATTTGACCAATGCATCGGTTGTGTTCTTTCCTCTAACAAAGCCATATTGTTCTTTACATATTAAGTTAAATTTCACAAGAAAACTTAGTAGTCTATTGACAAATACATGCTCAAATACTTTGGATATTGTTGATACGTTAGCAACCGGACGGTAACTAGCCGGGTTATTTGTATTTCCGTCTTTATATATTGGACGCACGATTGCTTGTTTCATTTCCAGCGGAAAGAAACCCTCTGCCAAAGAAGAATTAATCACGTCTGAAAGAGGCGTACAAATATGTATCGCACAGTGACGAATTACTTTGTGTGGTATTGCGTCGTATCCAAATGCGTTTGAATTTTTTAATCCCATAATTACTTTGTATACTTCCTCAGGGTCTGTAGGAGGTAGCATGAGTGTACTAAGGCAAGTTTTGTCTGACAGTGACTGTATCGGTGGTTCCGCTATCATTACGCTCTTTTGTTTACCTACACTAGCAAAGAATTCATTCATGTCCGTTGGGGTCGGCATATCCGTAGGTAACAAAACAGGTTTTGTATTCCTATCACTATTTATTATTGACCAGGCTTCCTTGGCTATATTATTAGTACTGCTTAGACGCTCATACAAATGAGACGCTTTGGCCGCGGTTATAACCTTACGATAGATTTTTTTATAGTGTATATAGTAATCTATAAATTCTTTAGTTTTATTAGCCTTCCTTCTGTAGTCTAGTTCTTTAAGCTTTTTTGAAGAAATAATTATACCTTTGGTTATCCAAAGTTTGTTTGTTTTCTTTTTATTAATTTTATAACGGGTTTTTAATGGGCAAGATATTGTAAAATAATACTCAAAAGTATCCATGAATTTTTTAAACTTAGACTCGGTATTGGAACAACTATTTAAAATACTCCATGACTCTTTGCTTAGTAAATAGTTTAATATTCTCAAATTTTCCGGGCAAGTGTTATGCATCGCTCGTGTGCTTCCACATGAAGGTATGTTTTCCGCGGAGGTGCTTTGGAATGTGACAGTGATATTTTGCGCGAAATGATCTGATAAGCCTGTGCCTATAACGTCTACCTGCAACATATCAGCACCAACGTTAGATAGAACATGGTCTATTAATGTGGATGAAGAGCCTGTTACCCTCGTTGGTGAGTGAACACACTGTATCAAATTGAATTCTTTCATAAGATCTTTTAACCTGTTTGTTTCGGCATTATTTTTTAACCAGTTGAGGTTTAGGTCACCAACTGTTAAACACAACTTATTGACTTTTGTCAAATACTTTGATAGTAATTGGTAAAATAAACTAAAAAAACTATCTATATTTGAGGCGTGTGGTGGTCTATAAATACCAAATAAAATAAGTTTTTCATTGTTTCTTAGACTAATTTCTATTCCTGCTACTTCAAATACCATTTCTCTACAAAATATATTTACATTTAACCTATTTACATTAATTTCTCTTTTAAATAAAATTACCAAACCGCCACTACTTTTATGCTCTGACCTTGAAAACTCACAAATAACATCATACTCTTGAAAATGTATGCTAAGTAGCTCTTCTTTTTTCAAACCATGCACACTTAATACTAGGATATCTGGTTGTTCTGTTTGTAGAAAAATATTAAGCATATCTATTTTTCCCCTAAGATATTGTATGTTTAAATGAAGGATTTTAACATTATTCTGTTTCATAACATTAGGCCTACTATATACATTATTTAGATTGTTTATACATACATTATTAAGTGAATATTCAATGGGATCAGTGTTTTTATTTACATTAGCAGAATACATGTCTTTGTCATAGGTCTTCAGTTTAAAATTACGGGTTCAATGATTTTGTTTACAATAAGGTTGCAAAGCTTTTGTTTACCCCGGCTATTTAAATGAAGACCTTTTGATGAATAGCAACTACTAGGGATGCTTGCGAGAGATACAAGTTTGAAATGATCGTATTTTAGTGACTCAATCACTAAATCAATATTGGTTTTTCTGATTAAGGAGTTTAAGTGGGGTTTGTCATAACGTTGTGGTATTGTACACATGATAATGTTAGTGTGCTTAGTTTTTTCCGCAATTTCTTTGACATAAGTTTTTACATTAAAAGTGCCATTTAGTGTAACATTATTGGTACCACTTAAAACTATAAGATGATCGTTGTTTTTCAGTTTTTTCGCCTCGTAGTCTAAGTCGCTTGCTACATGCTCTAACTTTCCATTCGGTTTCACTACACTATACACTTCGTATTGATCACTTAGCTTATTTTGTAGCAAGCCACGCAGACCACGACCGTGGCTATCAGACAACAAAGTTACTTTTTTTGACAATTTAGATTGTGTTGTTTTTTTTGCTGTTTTTAACTGTTTTACTGGCTGAATGTGTGTTTTTTGAACAGTTTTTAGCTTACGAATTTTGTCGAAAATTTGGTTTACTGAGAATTTTTTTGAAAAACAACGATTTCCGTGCACACGCATGCCACGCATTATCGCCGAACAAATGAGTTCAGCGAAGTGCACAGCATACGCGCCACACTCGACACCGCCGTCCTGCTGCCGACACTGAAGCTGGATGACACTGACGTCAGGGTTGCCGCTGAGTGTTGCGGCCAGTCTCTGCGCGTGTTTACGGTTCACGGGCTCCACACTGTCAAGGTGATAGTAGGTGTCCTCCTCTCTGGCGTACAGCAACAGGGACCAGTGTGTGCCGCCTTCCTTCTCCTCCATCTCCCGGTCGTTTACCGTAGCCACTACATAGTCGTAGGTGTCTAATGCGAGCGATTCACGAACTTTGTTAGTGTCAGTCTGGTTTTCATTAATCTTTAGTACAGTGGTTCTCAACCTGGGGGGCGCGCCCCCCTGGGGGGGCGTGAGAGAATTTCAGGGGAGGCGTGAGGGTACAAAGAAAAAAAAATTAAAAACTGTATATTTTGTTAAAAAACAAAAACTTTCAAAACCATCAAATAAACTTTCGTATTTAAATATATCTGGATTTTTATTTTGCATCCCAGCTTTTGCTAACATAGAGTTAGCATCGTCAGTTTCATAATTTTACTGTTCTAACTTGAACCAACCAATTATTGACTGGAGGGGAGGCATGAGCTATCTTCAGTGTTCAAAGGGGGGGCGCCAGTGCTAAAAGGTTGAGAACCGCTGCTTTAGTAGATGGCTTACGGTAATATCCAATAGCTTAGTGTTGTCTGGAACTTGGACCTGTTTTAGGTAAAGTTGCAGCTCTTCATCCCACAGTAAGTACCAATCCGCTGAAGTAATTGGAGGGTGTATTTGTTCATGGAATTTCTTCTCGCTATCCCCTCCAGTCGCTGATACCGACTCTGCTTCTGCGGCTTTGATTTTTATTCTTAGCTGCTGCATGAAGGTGGATTGGCTGAGTCCTAATCTTAGCTTCCTCCCAGCCTTCTGGTCCTTGGTGACAATAAGAACTGTGGCTCCGGTCACTTTTCGAAATCTAACTATATTTTTAGCGAAGTGTTCGAGTCTGATATGATCATGGGCGCATCCCATTGGTGAGCATACCAGCGTTGAAAATCCTCTGCTTTTAAAGTCTTGCTCGAAGTCGTCAAAGGCGGAGTTATACTCTTCGTAAGTCGGCTTCTCATAGTATACAGGCTTCGTCACAAGACTGTATACTGACGCTCCTTTGATTTCCTGGAATGCCAAATTCTCTGTCAAGCAGTTTTCTTTCTTGGGTTTGCCGAATTTTTTCTTGAATACTACCGCAACTCCCGCTGACATTTGTCGAGTGTCTTCAAAATCTTTCGAAATAGTGTGCGCAAACGCCGTTGCTTTATTATGCTTTAACACGTCTATTACATCTCCCACATCAGCCTCTAAAACATGTATCCCGTCCAAAAGGCTGATATTACAAGTTTCAGAATTTTGTGGGGATTGGCACACTTTTTCTTCACAAGTTACGAGTGTTGTTTTTTCTGGATCGTGGTCAATATGGATAATTTCAGCACTCTCTTCACTGTTCATAAGTTTCTTTTCTGCTTCCATCAACCTGTCTGTAAGAGCTTGGTTGGTATATTTTAGCTCTGCAACCCTTTGCCTTAGATAATTGTTTTCTTCGTCCAAAAGAGGGAATTTCGGTGGTTCTGGCGTAATTGTGACATAAGGCGACACAAGTTGTGTTAGGGAAGGTGTCTGTGTTTCCAGCGGCGGTAGAATTTCGGACGTTGGAGTCTGTAGAGGTGATGTATTTGATGTAGGGGTGGATGGTTCAGAAATTGAAGGTGAAGATGGAACGTTAACGTCAGGGGCAGCATGGTTATGGTCATGGGATGTTTGTTTAATTGTTGTTACTGCGTTATTGGTTTTTAAAGATGCAGGACAGCTGCGAATTGTACACCTTCAACTAATTTCTCCAGTTGTCAGGATCTTATCTTTCCTATACCGGTAGTCATCTACTACGATTCCATCCTTACCCTTGGCAGTTTTAAATTTGGTTATTTTCTTCGTGTTCGAAAATAGTATTGCAATTATAAATAAGAAGATAGCGCATGAGCAATAGATTTATTTAATTCAAAATTAAAATAAAATAAATAAGATAACGTATGAGCAATAGGTTTATTTAACTCAAAATTAAAATTAAAATTATAACTGCTTTCAAATAGTATTGTCTCTAACTGAGATTCGAACCAGCGATGTTTTGCTTTGCAGTCAGACCGTCTACCGACTGAGCTGTTAGGCTGATGATAGTACGTGAAACAAACGTGTACATGAGTTGCTCTCGGTGCCGTGCTCTGCGCGACCTCGTGGAGTAGCAAAGCAACTTGTAGCCTGGCACAGTGCTAGGTTAGGAACGTTCACTAGTTAAAATGTTAGTTTTTCAAAATGTTTGTGCAAGCACGTCCTAATATTACTACTTACTGTTTACAGCACCGATTCAAAAAACGTTTCCAATGCACTGTTATTGTGTTCATTTGTTAAAACTAATTATCTGATTTAAAATATACGGACTGCATAAACTTAGATACTTGTTCACTCGCGCATGCGCAGTACCACTCAATGCGCAATACGGGTACAATTTAAATATTGTATCTATAACTTACCTGGTTTTGTGTATTGATGCTTTTGTGTACTTCATAATCCTGGGCTAGGAAGCCCTCCATGTATTCGCATGCAAACCATACTGGCTTGTATACATCTTCGGCCCCAGCTCCCGATCTAATTGACGCTTTCTTCTTGCGCAAGTGGGTGCGAAATGATGCCATCAATGAGTCTTTCTTTTTCTTCAGCTCTACAACAGTGCGGTGGTTAAACTGTTCATTTTCGCGTATCCGATTCCAAGCGTCAATTAAGAACTTTTTATCTTTATGTCTCTCGTGGGAAGGATCCCACAAAACAGGCTCGCTGTGGTATAGTTCCAGAAACAACAGCGTTTCCTCATTATACCACTCCATTTTAATAAATAATTAAATCGCACCACTCACTGCACTGATTATATACACAGAGTGCGTATCGCACCACTCACTGCACTGAATATATAGACAGAGTGCGTCCGTGACAACACGAATGACAGCGAGTGTGTACTGGCTCAAGTTGGTGCCTGTCTGCGCTCGGCATTCGTCCTCCTTCGTCTCCATTCGTCTCCTTTGATCCGTGGCGGGAGACCGCCAAAATAGCGAGCGCACCCGAACACGAATGTTGGCGATGCGAACTACCCCGAGTGTTCACGAGCTCACCGGGTACACTATCGCGCTCGTCTTAGTTCGCCTACATTCGGCGATAGTGTACTGCTACCTTTAGGAGAACACACCACCATCTGACAGTCGCTCCTGGCAACCAATAGAAACGTAGGTGAAGCAATAATTGACTACAGCTAGTAGCACTATGCTGAAGAAACCCTTGTAATTGCAATAATCACTTCCTGTGTTGATCGGAGCCTGTAGCATTACATGCTTCCCATCCATGCTACCAATGCAGTGAGGGAAATTCCACTGCTTGTCGTACTCATGGGCATGGTGTAGCCATTCCTCCTTAGTTGTCGGCATCTAATAAAAAAAAAAAAAAAAAAAAAAAAAAAAAAAAAAAAAAAAAAAAAAAAAAAAAAAACACCAATAAAACTTAGACCTGAATAAAAATTGAAAGGCATATTAATTTAACTGTAATACTTATATTTGGAATTTCTTCTTATTTTGATTGCCTACACTTCTTCACCTGCCCAAAACTCTACCCGTACCTCTATGCTCCTCAATGAAGAACCTACCTACCAACATAACCCATATAAGTTCTATAATTTCAGTTCTAGTTTATACTTGTATTATTTCAGGATATCAATGGAGATGACATCGATGACACACCTGCCTTCACTGAGAACGTACCCACAGACGTAGCTCCTCTTGCTCCTCCAAAGAAAGTGACCAACAAAAGGAGAAAACCAGCTTCTATGGTTGATGAGGCCTACCGGGTCATGAAGAATGTTGCCAGCAACATAAGACAGCCTGAAGACGAGTTCGACATTCTTGGCGGAAGCGTAGCTTATCAAGTAAGAAATTTAAAGAGAAAACGTGATCAGTTAATAGCAAGACACAAAATAAACACTATATTGTATGAAATGCAACTGAACCAGTTGTCCAATGAAACAGAATCAAGTTCTCCCGTTTCATCACCCTACACCCCCTTCAGCTGCAATTTCCAGGGAACACCCAATCTACTAATGCTACATCCATTCAGCTGCAATCTCCAGGGAACACCCAATCTACTAATGCTACATTCATTCAGCTGCAATCTCCAGGGAACACCCAATCTACTAATGCTACATCCTTTCAGTTGCACTCTCCAGGGAACACCCAATCTACTAATGCTACATCCTTTCAGCTGAACTCTCCAGGGAACACCCAATCTACTAATGCTACATCCTTTCAGCTGCACTCTCCAGGGAACACCCAATCTACTAATGCTACAACAATTGTATATGACAATAATACAGAAAACGTTTATCAGCAGTTGGTAGGCTATTCCGGTTATTAATTACAAGATTTGTTGTATGATTTATGTCATGTCTTTATAATCTGTCTGAAAAAACCAAAATGATATGAAATATGTCATAGTTTTATTTACATATCCCTAACAATGTTGTATTAGGCCTACTTGTTCAGGGTGATTTTTAAAATACCTTTTCGACTTTTCATTAAGGCAGAAAAATAGAACTTCACGAAACCTTTTTAAAACTATAATAACGCGGGTTTTGGCGGGTTTTCCATTTATAAATGTTCAACATGAATTGAAAATAATAGGCCTCTTTTCTGTAGGTATTTTGTTGTGATGATATACTATAGTTAATTATTGTTTGACTACAAATCACTAAAGTTCATAAAAATTATATATTTTGTCATTTTAAACTGTATTTAATTAAAATTGTCTTTGAATATTATCAAGTTAATGTTTATATATTTAAGTAATCATTACAAGCCATTTTGTTATGTTCTTCAATAAAGTACATCATTAAATTGATACAAAATTTTACCAACATAACATTATTTATTTACTTACACTGTTGAATATATCATATCATAACAAATAATAACTTGATAATGTTCAAAGGGAATTTGAATGTAATATAGTAAAAAATAACAAAAAATTAATTAATTACCTGTATGTTGTCCTTCAACTCATCAATCAAAGCCGCACCATTTCGGGTACAACTAAGGAAATTGTTGATTTTGAGATTTTAAATAAGTAACTTAGGCAAGTATATGAGTCTTCACTTGCCAAAAATCTCAATGTCACTGCAAGTCTTTCTCTTGCAGGTATTGCTAACCTGTAATTTGTATCTTGTTTCTTGTTTAACAATCGTAGGTCCAATGGCTGTAAGTAAATGTTCAAAATCACTCCTAGTCATTCGTAAAAAAATGTTTACTCTTCCGTCACATCTTAGCTCTCCAGATAATGGGTCAGTATCATCTTCTTTCAGATGATCCAGCAAGTCACTGCCACTATAAACTGATCGAGCCCTAAGAGATGGCCTTACCCAAAATCTCCTAGGCCGCCTCTTCTTCCCTATAATGACACACGCTGCAGCTACAAGCGCAAGGTCTTCTATCGTTGACATTCTGCAAAGAACTCGCGAAACGCGCCAAAATTAAAAGTTGACAACATTTTTGAAAAAGCGCAAAATACCAAATGTCGCCAACAATGTTGCCAACAAATGTCATCAACTTTTGCTGCCAATAAATGTTGCTGACAATTTGTTGGCGACTTTTGGTGTAAACATAGCTTAATGGTTCCTATGTGCGGCGCCAATGACTACAAATACACTAAGACGAAAAGTAGCCATGTTAAAATTTCAGACCAGTCGTCCAGGTAGAAACTCGACTTTACGCAAACGGCCACTAGGAGGCACGAGCGCTCGCCCGCCTGCTCCCTGTCTTTCGGAGCAGCGCTCGTAGCGGCTGTTTGCGTAAGCTTCCCTCCCGCTTGTCTGAAAAATTCCCATAAGAACTTTTCGTCTTAGTGTATTTGTAGTCATTGGCGGCGCTCAGGTCGCCGAATGACACACACTTCCTCCGGCTACTGGGTCCATGCGCCTTACGGGACTGAGGCAACCTCCTGTATACTAGCCTTCGTCCAAACCGTGATTGGAAATAGTCGTGGCATGGCGCGACGCGAGCGGATCCGCGGCGCGGTGAGCCGTAGGGTTCCACAGTGACACAGACGGCGTGGCGTGGTAGAGCGGCACGGCTCCAGTAGCGAACTTCCAGGCGGTACAGGGCGAGCAGTAGCCTCCACTGACATCTACGTCCTCACTGCTAGTCCATGGGTGATTCAGATATGATCCCAAAAAGCCCTTAAATACTCATAGCTCAAACACTAATAAAGTTACAGACGTGATTCTTTTTTTATATTACACCTAACAATATGGCAAACAAATTGTGTATTTAAAATTTTTATGTGTATAGTTTAGTTTAACCGTAATACTGATATACATGAAAAAAATGCTTCTGCTAATTACAAAAACTTACTTTAACCAATTATACCATTTTATCCTTACATTGTGGAAAGAAACGTTTTCAACAAAACGTATAGATAATTTAATTAGCTTCAATATGATGGGTCTAGACCAGCGAGCACTAAAGACCAATAGAGAGGACATGCGGGGCTGGAGGTGAAGTCGGTCAAATACTACCAGTGAAGGCGTTGATGGGCAACACGCCGAGCACCAAGGATGAGTCACCCAGTGGTCGCGCGGTCAGTAGTGCAAAAATAGCACAGTAGTGGTAGTCCAGCTGCCCCTTCCGGCCTTATTAGCATCACTCACCTGTGTTCTCTTACTGTAGTCTACTAGTGTGTTTAAGATACATTGATTTGATTAAAAGTGTAGTTTTTTAGTATGCCCACTGGGTGTATTGCTTACGGCTGCTTCAACAATGGGAAGATTGAAGGCATTTCTTATCAAAGGTGAGAATTATTACATATTGTAGTGGAAATAAATTTTTATTAATTATATAAGGTTTATGTGGTGTGAAAATGTTTAACAAAATTTTATCACAAAGCTAATTGCAAGTAGAAGTAGGCCTAAAGTGTCTGGAAAGCTGATTTCGCTAGTATAAAATGGCTCTTTAGCAAAACATAATTGGTGCTTTTGTCAAAATTTTACTTGTTTTATGTCTGTATAATTTAGGAATTCCTTATGCAATGTTCTTCTTATTTAAACTGACTGATTTGATAAGCTCATGTATCAATTACACAACATGATGAAAGACTAGCACGTGAAGTTGTCTGTTTCAAGGTTAAGTTTGAGAAATTTGCGTAGGCCTACCGTCGTTATTTGGCAGGGTGCACGTTGTTGCCTCATGGAATTTAAATGTAACTTAATGGTTAGCAAGATAAATGCAAAATTCTAAATTCAGTATCGTTTATTCTGAAAAGTCAATAAAATAACTGTGTCTGTTATTTAATGGTTTTTAGATTGAGATGGATCAAGTCATAAGCAGATTGTTACTAATTTTATGAATTATTCCTAGTAATGAGAGGTTTTTTGGTATTGTTAACATTAGCATGACATTATCAAAATGAACTATTTTTACAAATGTTTATATTTTTCATTAATCTTTGCAAAAAAAAATAGTGCAAAATATTCCCTTAGTTGTGCACAGTTTTACCTTGGTCTTTGGGACAGTATCGTGCACTATTAGACTATTGTCAAATGGATTTTACAATTGAAATTCGTAGGGTGATAAAATTACGGAGCTTGTCTTTTTTAGATAGTTAAATTTGCTACTAAATGAGGTGGTTACCTATTTGATACAAAATATAAAAATAAATGTAGCTTAAGTGCGTGGCGTTAACCAGTTATACCCTATCTAACAAAGCGTGTAAAGATCATTATGTATAAAAACGGCCTTATATTAAATAAATAATATTGTAAAAATTGTACCTTAAATTAAAAACAGTCTTTGTTTATTGTTTAGGTCTAACTCTTTACAAACGGATTGTTTATTTATAAAAAATTAAATAATACTAATTTCGTACAGGTTTCCAACTGATGCCGAGTTACGACAGAGGTGGGTCAACGCCGTCAAGAGGAAGGACTGGGAACCCAAAAAACACAGTCGGATATGTTCATCTCACTTAAAGGAAGAAGACATTGATCGATCACTGTGCCGTGTGAAGATTCGAGAAGGAGCAGTACCTGTCATTTTCCCGCATGAGTCACATGTTACAGAACGCCGAACAATAAAAAGAAAACTTGAACCAGAGGTAAGCTTTCCAAAAATTGCTAGATCACCAAATAAGAAATTATTAAAGATTGAACTAACAAAAACCAATACAAATCTTAACAAGTAGAAACAAAGGGTAAAATGCTTACAGCAAAAGAAAAGAAGGCTGCATAAAAAAGTGGCAAAGCTTGAAGATATACTAGAAACGCTAAAGAAAAGACTAAACTTTAAAGAAGAGGAGTGTAATCACTTATCCTCGATTTCACTAAATTCGGACTGTTTAGTTAACAGGGCTGTGCAGAAAACATTAAATCCAAACTTAAAAAAAGAGTAAGATTAAAGTGTTTTGCAATTACTCTTCATTTCCTATCATCGAAAGCGTATTTATTTATTAGGAAAACATTCAATACGGCATTGCCACATCCACGGACACTAAGACGTTGGTATTGTAGTATTGATGCTGAACCCGGATTTTCGTCAGAAGTTTTCAGAGCATTGAAAGAGCACACCAGTAATATTACAAACAAACCTGTTATTTGTGCATTAATGTTGGACTGCATGTCCATAAAGCATCGTCTGGAATGGGACGGTAAACGCTTTCACGGTACTGTAAACGTGGGCAATACCGGTACTGTTGACAATGATGATTCCAACCTAATGGCAAAAGAAGCATTTGTTTTCCATTTGGTGTCAATGAATTCGTCATGGAAAGTTCCTTTAGGGCACTTTTTTGTAGCTTCTACGAGTGGAGAACAGCTTAGTAGCTTGGTGAAGCAGTGTTTAGGACTTCTTCATGATTCTGGTATCAAAGTCGCTTCTCTAACCTGTGACGGCACATCATGTAATCTTGCCATGGCAAATAATTTGGGCTGTTGTATGGATCCCAAGAACTTGGTGCATTGGTTCCCACACCCCAGCAGTGGTGAACGAATAAACTTCTTCTTGGACCCCTGCCATATGCTCAAACTCGTAAGAAATACTTTGGCAGATTATAAAGTATTGTTCGATTCTGAAAACAACCGTATAGAATGGAAGTACATTGCACAACTGCACGAACTCCAAAAACAAGAAGGGCTTCATCTTGGAAATAGGCTTACAAATGCTCACATCAACTATACCAAGCAAAAGATGAAAGTGAAACTGGCTGCACAAGTGTTCAGTTCATCTGTCGCTGACTCACTTGATTACCTTTTAAAAAATAAGGTTCAAGGTTTTGAAGGTTGCTCAGCTACGATAGAGGTTTTGCGAAAGTTCGACATGCTATTTGACATCCTCAATTCAAGAAGCATTAAAGCGAAATATGGAAAACAAGCTTTGTACCCAGGCAATATAAGGAAGCATTCCGAAATACTCCTTAAAACCAAGACATACATTTCGCAACTAAAGGATAAACTTGGAATGCCTATACTACTTTCAAAGAGGAAAAAAGGATTTCTTGGTTTCATTGCATGTATAGACAGTGCTTTAGCAATGTATGATGAATTTGTGAAGACAGAAAATGGACCACTTAAGTATTTACCACTATATAAAGTGAGCCAGGACCACCTAGAACGCCTTTTCGGGTACATTCGGTCTCGCGGAGGGAGGACACAACAACAATCCCACATGCCGAGAGTTTACTAGCTCATTTAAAAGAATTTTGTTACATAGAGAGCTACAAGAAAGTAACACGGCAAATGCACTTATACTAAACAAGACTTTGATATTCAGTATAAATAAAGCATCGTCCAACCAACAGACCAATGAAACAGATGACATCAATTCTTCAACACCGGGCTGGAGATGTTTAGAAGATGAAGACAGGAATTGTACACATCCGAGCAAGGCGAAACAGCTGAAGACGAAGAGTTTTTTCAAATCGTGCGCTGTATTTCAAACATTACCCGTGACATTGTAGAGTACATAGCAGGTTATGTAGTAAGATCTGTACGATCCAAAATTTTCTGTAACAGTTGTTCTGAACTTTTAGTTAGTCATAATTCACCAGCCAACAGTTTGATTCATTGTAAAAACCGAGGTGGCCTTGTCCAGCCTTCTGAGGGCGCAGTTAAACTTTGTTTGATTTGCGAGTCAGTAGTTAAAGTCCATATCAATTCAGGTACTGTTACCACAGTCAAGGACCTACCTGAGGTGATGACTGCAGCAGTACTAAGAAAATGTATTGGAGTTTATTTATTTCCAAATAGTGAACACCACTTAGAACAGGAGCCTGAAAACAACCATTTAGTTCTCTTGATGAAGGCACTGTGCAAAAAGTATTTCATTGTACGATTGCACCACTACTCCAAACGGTACAGTGAGGCAATGTTCAAAACTAAGATTAGAAACTATCTGACTAAAACAGTAACGTTTATGGGTCAATAATAATTAAATATATTTTCACTGTAAACTCTCAATCACATCTTAAATACATTTTTTGTTGTATTATATGATATTAAAACATTAAAAGTTATAAAAAATGGTTGAGATGTTTAGACTACATAACAAGTTGTAAACTATTATATCAGTTTGCTATCTATGTTTATATATTATTGTTGTAAATAAAAAGAGTATAAAAATTCATTCATTCATATAATTGAAAAAAACCTATAACTTCAATCCAAAATATTATCTGAAGAAAGAATGAAAGAAAAGAAGGAAAGAATGAAATAACCAGGGTTTAATATTCAAAATGTTATTTACTACACGATATAAGACATGTGAAAACCACTATGGTCTGTAACATAATAGTGTTAGTTATATAAAAATAATAATTACTATACAATACAACACTATCAGGCTCCGGGCAGCAGTTTGACCAGCGCGCCAACGCGACAGTTGCGATATCTGTACCTAAATTTCTAAAAAAAGTATAAGTCGGATAAATTTTTAAAAATCTGATAAAAGATCGTCAGCTATTTGGCTTGAACTTTCCCGCTTACATCACGTTTTTGACCAAAAAATAAAAATTTTGGCAGCCGACTAACTTTTTGAAGTCAAGATTTTAAATTCAAATAAAAAACCAAACTTTAATTAATTGCACTAAATATAAGGAACTCATAATTAATATTTTTATTTGCACTAATGCCTTCCCAAACTAACACTCAATGCACATGCCAAGTTTTAGAATTTTATCTAAATCCTATCTAAGTCAAATAACGGTATATTTAATAACCGCGCATTAACAATTTCTGCGTCTTCAAGGCCGGTTTGCCGTTTCTATACTACCAGTTGCGGCGGCGGCGTGGCTTCACATCCGTAATGCTTGTTAAATGGAGGTGGCCCCTCTATTGGTCTTTAGTGCTCGCTGGTCTAGACAAGCTATTTAATGACGTAGTTGCTTTATATAGAGCGATTAAACAGTAGGGGATACTGCACCGCCGGCGCGGCACCGCTTCTAGGAGTGACTCATCAGGCGCTTGGATGTCTCCATGCGTCGGACTGCATGTTGTAACTTGTTCGATAATAGTGGGCCGTGTCTGCTTAGTTTACGTTTAACCCTTAACATACCAGGTCAGGTTTTTGTCACACTTTGTCCCAGGTCCGGTCTCCCAGACCTCTTAACCCTGCGGCAGTCGCGCGGTTTACTGAAACACCAATAGTGGCGCGAGCTACATATGTAGCCCTTTGCATTTTTTTTTTTTTTTTTAGGACCTTAAATAATATTTTTTTGACTTTATATTACGTATTTACATTTTTTAAAGTCTTATTTATCATTATATATGTATCTTTTTTTAACTGTAATATTTCATCTATGCTTAAAAAAGATCCCAAAAAAGTCTGTATTTTCAAGTTTCTGAACAATGAAATTTTGCAAAACTTTGACTATAAAAATATTCATTATTTTTTTAAGGTATGAATAATTGTAACACATTTATACTAACGACAAACCAAAACATTGCACAATTTCACAAGAAACCTGATTTATTTTATCAAAATTTTTGAGAACTTGTTTGTTACAAATTAAAAACAAAAACACCTTTGTTTCATAATACTTTACTGACGGTTGATACAACCACGACACACAAGTATGGAATGTTCTGGGCAGACCTTGTGGCCACACAACTCACAACACTTCCGAGTAGAACGGTCACGTGCTCGGGCGCATATGTAGCAGCGACCCACCTTGTTATCTCTTAGGGCTGGTTGCGGCTGTAAAGGATCTTCAATACCCAAGAGTTTGCGTGCTTTGGCTTTCAGATCAGTAGGAAGAGATGGTGTATCCAGACGACTTCTTATTTGTGGTTCAATAAGGTCCCAGGCGAGGCTCTCTAGGAATTTTCTTCGCTGTACGATCTGATCATTGTTGAAGGCAAACACACGGGAAGCATTGATCCTAGATATATTTACCAGATCGAAAAATATAACCATAGGCCAGCGTTTGGTGTTTCTTGAGCAGTCATATTTGGCACACATTTGGTCAACTGAGTCTACACCTACTTTAGTCTTATTGTAAAATGATACAATTTCTGGTTCACGTGATTCGCCACTATCAGGATCAATTTTCTGGTCAGAATGCATGGTACTAACCAAAACTACAACTTTGTTTTTCTTCGTGCAATACGACACAAGGGTCTTTTCTTTGTGATGAGCAAAATTGATGAATGTACTTGACGTTCCTTGTTGGCCTTGAAGTCGGCAGGAACGCCTAGTCGATTGGACCTGATTGTACCCACTAATGTCAATTTCATTTCACGGAAAAACTTTTCGGCAAGGTAAATCGATGAGAACCAATTATCTGTGGTCACATTGTGATTGGTGCCTGCAATAGGTTCACACATTCGTTCTGTTACATCATCTGCTGACGGAGAAACATTGGAAGGGCCTTCCGGTTGCTTGCCAGCGTAAATTTCTAAATTTACCGTATACATTGTTTTGGCACAAACCAGTGAAAAGATTTTGACTCCATATTTTCCAGGCTTGCTCGGGATGTATTTTGAATGGACATCTTCCTCGAAACTTTACTAATTGCTCATCGACTGTGGTACATTCACTAGGTGTGTAATACCTCTGGAAGTTGTTGATGATAAGTTCGAATAGCTCTCTGATTGCAGCAAAGCGATCAATCTCTCTTCTTTGATTACGGTTGCGTATATCATCAAACCTAAGACATCTCAGCAAAAAATGGAAGCGCCTTTGACTCATTGATAAATAAAAAGACTCAATACCACTACCACGAGAGTTGTCCCAAATCCCGCTTGGGTTTTTTTCTATTAGCACCTAAACATCCGGTTAGAAGTAAAACTCCAATAAGAGCTCGAATTTCTGTTACATCCGTATCTTTTGCATCTCGTTCTCGTGAAAAGTTTTGTCTGAGCGCTGCAATATTTGTACTTCTAACAATCAGTTGAACAACTTGGTCATCAAAAAACATATCAAAACGCTCAGATCTAGCTTCCCGAGCTGCACCTTTAGTTCCAGGGAGACGTATTACAATATTACTACTTCGAGTACGAACATTTGCAGGCAATGAAGGCGTCTTCTTCCATTTTATAATACTGTTGTCCTTGGCAAAGTACAGGTTACCTATAGGCGTATCATCTTCGTCATCATCTTCCAGGACCTCGTCAGGATCAAGTTCTTCTTCGTCATCCAAATAAACTTCTTCTACCAAAGAATCGCTTTCCCCATCATCACTGTCATTTTCTATATCATCTACCTCGTCGTCACTGTCAACTGTGTTCAACGCGTTCAATATGGCGTCATTAGAAAGACAAACTAGCTTTGCGTCACCCATAACACCAATAGTCGCGCGGGCTACACGTGTAGACCAAACAGCTTTGTACTGATACTACGCATAGACGTGCACTCGATACCGTGCGAATGCACACTGAGTGGGCGTGGAGAGAAGTCATTGGAAGGTACCGAAACTCCCCACACCCCCCTCCATCTCCTCTCGGCGTCACAAGCGAACAAACATGGCTGGGCTACACCTGTAGCCCGCGCGACTGCCGCAGGGTTAACACGTTGAGTGCTGAGGGCTAAATTAAAAATTCTTAACCCAGGCCTAAAATTTTTTAAACGTAAATAACTTACCTTGGCATCAGTAGACCCCAGATATGATGACAGAAATCCCTTGGGTGGTGTCAAAGGTGAAAATTATGACGTCATCATCTGCGTCGGGTATACCCGTCGCCAGGCCCTCGTGGAGGAATCTTGTTATTGATAGTAATATTTTTGTTGAAAAATGCACTAAAACACTTCACTTTAATATTTGTTCTGATTTACAACTATTAAAAAATATCTAAAAGAATCCTGAATCTACTATTTATAATATTTACAACCCTACCTACCGCCGTTTTATTGAAAATTTATTCACTATGAAACTTGTCAAAGCAGTGATCTGCGCATAGTGCTGGCTTTCCGGGACACTCAGAACAAAAGTACATGGATTCTTTCCTTATCCCTTCTGAACTACAAACTCTACATCTTCTTGATTTTCTAGCAGTTTGAGGTATTTTTGAAATGACGTGTACAACCGGTCGTGGTCTCCTCAATCCAGCCGATGGTGTGGCACATTTTTTAGGCATACGCTCTTCAATAATTTTGAGGCGGAAGTCGTATAACCCTTAATACGTCATTGGGTGAATAATTTCCCACCATGCATTCATTTTAAATTAGGTTATTAATATTAAGATTCTTTGGGATAATAATTTCCCACATGCACAATACATAGCAGGAAGACTTGATGTAAAACATGTGTTTAGTTTTGAGCAGTTGGCAACACTAGCTGTTTTTCTATTCAGCTGATAGTCTCAAAGTGGGAATATACTATCCCACTGTCACTCAAGGGTCAATTACACGTGGCGAGTTTACTAGCTATTAGCCGGCTAGTTAGAAGCCGGCGAGTCGGCGAGTGCGCTAGTTAACGATTACACGTAGCTTCCCACTCGCTCACTCTCCAACTAGTTGCAGGGTAGAGAACTGCGTGTTGTTGAAGTGTTTTTAGTCATCTAAAATTTGTATAGTGTTTGTGATTTGTGAAAATGAAGTGGAATGGAAATGATATAGTTGTGTTTCTTGAAGTATACCGCAAATATCCTTTGTTGTGGAACATTATGCACAAAGATTATACTAACAAAACACTGAAGGAGGACAATATGAAACGTCTAATGAATGAACTTGAAGAACATAACTTATTAGGGGGAATGGATTTAAAACAAGTTAAGGCAAAAATAAAGTCAATCAAAGATGTATACAGGCAGGAACTACAGAAAATAGAAAGAAGTAAAAAAAGTGGCTGTGGTACTGAAGAAGTGTATACGCCAAAGCTGAGTTGGTTTAATGACGCAAGTTACCTGAATGAGGTGTCATCAACAAGAAAGAGCACATCAAATATGGTAAGTAAAAAATTTATTAACAAGTAGTAAATAATTAAAGTATAGTGGAACATGGAAAATTCGAAGTTTTGGCGTGTCAAATTAAGGTATAAATTAGTGTCTGAAAATAATTGTGTATTGATCGGAAAATATGTAAGTTGACAAATGTTACTATTTGGCCCATGGCCACTTCTACACTTAAAACACATTAATTCCAACTTTCTCTCATTTCCAGGGGAGTGTATTTTCTTCAGTAAAGTATTTCACGTATTTCTTCCTAATTCCCTCAGCAATCTTACTGTAGTTATTGCTGCTTAGTTTAGCCACAGGTTACAGAGCAGTGGGACTTTCCCTCCAAAGCCCAGGTGTTACATTGCCAGTATTGAAATCCTCTCGGTCCACTGCTTGTTGTGGCATGTAGTTGCCTGGAGCAGTCTTTCTCAGCCAGTTATGCAGACTGCAAGCAGCAACAATAACTCTATCAACAGTATCAACTTTTACCTCAATTGGCCTCGAAAACACTCGGAATCGCCAGGCTAGTATGCCGAAAGAATTCTCCGAAACTCGCCTGACACGAGAAAGACGATAATTAAATATTTTTTCTCCATCACTGAGCCCAACTTTGCTGTAAGGTTTCATGAGATCTGGTCTTAGGGGGAAAGCATCGTCTCCGATAATAACAGAGCTCTCCGGAAATCCAATTGTTTTACTTTCGATTGCAATGTTTAGAGTACTGTCTTTAAATATTGCGCTGTCACTCGCTCGGCCATTTCCTCCTACACCAATAAAGGTGAAGCAGTAATCGGCATCAACCATAGCAAACAATATAACACTATATGTTTTTTTGTAGTTGAAGTACACTGAACCGGAAAAAGGAGGGTTTTTAACGACGATGTGTTTACCATCTATAGCACCGACACATCCAGGGAAGTTCCAGCGCTGAAAGAATAACTTCTCGATTTCTTTCCATTCGCATTCTGTTTTAGGAATCTGCAAAGAAAAAATTTGTATTAAAGCTTGTAATATTAAATGTAAAATATTCATATAGTATTATTAGCTGTTGTTATTTTGCAGTATCTGTCAAACAAAAGTATCCAATCGATACCAGGTGAGGAGTCTGAAGGCGTGGCAATTGAGTCAGATGCAGGCGACACTGATAACAACTCCACTGGAAACATCAAGGCTCACTCGTCTACAGCTATGGGCCCACCAGAGCCTCCAAAGAAAAGGTACAGAAAAACCTTACAACCAGATCCTCCCAGCACTGACATATCACAGGCAATTCAGAAACTTGACAAAATTGCACACAATGTAACTGAGGATAAGCAATATGAGCAGTTCGGTAGATATGTTGCTGCAGAACTCCGACAGCTACCTAAACGAGAAGCAATTTTGCTGCAGCAAGAGATTCAAGGTTGTATAACCCGTTCAAAGCTTTCTCTATTGGATAACGAACAAGAATTTCACGACTTCACATTTATGCAATCTCCAAATGGTGATGCACTTACTTCGACAACTACCTCTTCAAACGAAGAAGAAGATGTATTACAAACAGCCATGATAAATACGTTTGGAAAATTGAATTAATAAGAACTATGAATACAAATGTACTTACATAAAATCAATTCTTTTCCAGTGTTTGTAAACCTTATAGATATTTGTTAATCAATAGAATCGGATGTTTGCTAACCTAACTTTTTCTGTGTTTATTTTTTTAAAACCTAACTTTTCCTGTGTTCATTTTTTAACCTAACTTTATCTATGTTTATTTTTTAACCTAACTTTATCTATGTTCATTTTTTAACCAAACGTTTTCTATGTTCATAGTTTTTAAACCTAAATTTGTCTATGTTCATAGTTTTTAAACCTAATTTTCTTCGTAGTTTTTTAGTTGTATAGCAGAATTTCTATGAAACTACTCGCTGATTCTTATTTTCTATGTTTCTATGTTTGGAAGTTTTCCACCAACGGTTCTCATATTTCTAGAGAAAAGAGAATTTTAGGAAACCCTTAGGTCTTTAGCTATATTAAACCTATCTTACAGTGTAATAATGTTATTTTAAAACATTTTTGGGGATTTTGTTTTAAAT